>CAJNIZ010047439.1:0-36222 GCA_905231905.1 Symbiodinium pilosum | reverse complement strand
AAAAAGGTACTCCTACTTTTGAGAAACCCCTATTAAAAAAGGTACAGGTTCCAGCTTGGGGAGACGGACCAAACATAATTTGCTGAAAGGACCTTACTTGGGCCTGCAGGCCCTGGACCCTAAACCGCAAAAAAAACCCTTAGTCCCAAAATCCAGACCCCAGTACCTAAAACCCGAAACCTTCTAACCCTGAAGCGCTGGCTTAGGGTTTATGCCTTAGGTTTAGGCTTTAGGGTTGTCCAAAATTGTCCAAAAGGGTTTAAAGTATACCTAAAGATTGGGGTGTTACGTCCCGAAAACCTTACAGCTTATGGCACGTGGGACCTGAAAGCTGCATTCTCTGGGTACTTCTTAGGGCCTTGGAGGATGGTACATATTGGGGTTATAATATTTGGGTTATATGGGGATAATGGAAAAGAAAATGGAAGCTACAGGGATTATATGGGGGTTACATAGGGATTATAGGATATGTATGCCCCAACAAGCTTAACTGCTTGGGATATTGAGGGGTTTGGGGTACTGGTTAAGTGGCTATATGCCATGGAGCTGGTTTTGTGACTCTAGCCCTCAGCCCGTCCTCCTTCATGGAGTCCCTCATGGACCTGGGCGTTGTTTTCAAAGCAGCTGCCGAAAGAGTGACATCTGCCCCAGACAGACAGATTCAGCAGACTGTACCACAGTGAAGGGGTACCCAAACAAAGCATCAGCGCTGAAGATGATAGATGGTTCTTGGCCACCTAAACCCTAAACCCGAAACTTTAACTGCGACCTGAAGCATAACACAAATCCCGGAATTGGCCAAGCCGCTGCAGCGTGCCCACGATCATGCTGCCTGGGCTGCATCTGACGAATACCGTGTTCAGCACAAATGGTTTAAGGTTTAGGGTTCAGGTCCCAAATACGCACCTCCCCCCAGACCCCCTGAGGATTATAGAAGATCAAGGAAACCTTCAGGTGGGTAATTATCAGGTGGGTGTCCTTAAAGAAGGCCTATATCAACCCCGTGTAGCCCCGTTACCCTCGTACAAGCCTTAGAATATGAACCTGAGATGAACTATAGTCTAAACTCCAGTTTCCCCCTCAATAATCCCCATATTACTCCCCTATATAATCTCCTATATAACCCTCTTTAAGGAGATAAACTATGGCTCATATGGGGGGTAATCCGGAAGCTGGTAGACGACTGCCAAGCAGCTGCTGGGTGCGGAGGCGTCGTCGCTGGCCGAAAAAATGCTCGACAGGGCATCGCGGTCGGAGACCCTACAGGGAGAGGGTTTTGGGGTTGCAGGGTTGGGGTTGTAGGGTTGGGGTGCTGTTGAGTGACTACATTACCCTGCCCAAAGTAACATGGGGGCGAGGGCTAGACAGGATTGTTCAATGTCTCGGAATGCTCACATGCACCCAAGGCTCGCGCAACCCTAAGCCCAACACGAGAAGCAGAGGGCCGCTAATCCTTCTAAGCCCAGAAGCTCTTTGTTGTCCTAAATCGATAACCCCGAACCCTAAACCCTAAACCCTAAACCCTATGCCCAGAAGCTCCTTGTTGTCCTAAAAGCACCCCTAGGGAAACATCAGCAACGTAATTCACAGCCAGGAAATATGGTAGTTTCCCAGAATAAGGGGACCCCAATTTGGACCCCAATATACTATCGTCCTTATTATGGGGACCCCCAAAATGGTACCCCCAATTTTAGGAAACCCCCACATCAGTAACACACACACACACACACACCGGATTGAGTGTTGTTCGGCGTTGCAGTTGCACACGAGGGGCTCCTGGAGGGAGGGATGGTCAAACGTCCCATAAATTACTGGGGGCTAGTAGGAAATGGAAGAATGGAGCCCGCTAGCAGCCCCTTTGTAATTCCCTGTAGCCGTCCCTGCAACTCAGTCTGCCATTCCCAACTAAAATTAAGACCAGCAAGCTCTCGCCCCCAAACAACTTGCCTGAGGTTGGCTGTGGACACCATCTGGCGCAGCACATCGGCATCACTGGTCTGCAGGAAGCTACCTCATGCGCCATATAGCCATAAGAGTTAGGCTTAGGTTTTAAGGTTGAAGCTATAGGCTTTAGGGCTGTGGTTGCTGCAGCGCATACGACTGGGTGATACAAGAAAGCAACCATCAAAAGTACAGGAAGCCCGTAGCGCTCAGCCCAGTTGAGAGCACCGCAGGAGTCTGATTGCCAACAGCCTTTCCCGAACCTTCCTTGTAAAGAATGATGCCCTGGATACGAAAGAATCCTGCATGATCCTAGGTATCTTATACCTTTGGAACTATGGTTCTGTAGTATACTGACATGCAGGAATTTCAGTATCAACAGGGCACTGCGGCTTTCACCTGGGGCCTGGAAGGTCTGATTCTTAATCAGTAGTCTGACGGCGAAAACGAAAGGATGACCGGTGGAACAAACCCACCAGGCGAACCCTCGGACCCTTACTCCCTAACGTTAGCATCAAATTCTTAAATGCTGCAACTTGGAACCCAAATCCTTAGACACTAATCCTCTCAAGCCCGAAATCCATCACCCCCAAGCCCCTAAATCCAATTCCTTAGACAACAGCCACCTAAACCCCTGAGCCCATCATCTTCCCAACACCCCTAAATCCCAATTTCTTGCATGTCGTAGCTGCCAGCCAGGCCCTCCTCAAGGGCCTTGATGGCCTTCTCCACAGCAGCGATGTTCTTCTCGGCCTCCTCCTAGGGCAGATTCAGAGTCTATGAGTATGTGGACTACGGGGTTTAATTTAGGATTTGGGCTTCACGATTGAGGACTATGGGTTCAGGGTTTGGAGACTAGAAGGTTCAGAGGTTCAGATCCCCTTGATAACCCCAATAAAACTCCCCTACATTATGCCCTTAGACCCCCTTTAAGGAGTTTAGACTATAGGTAGCATTCAGAGTCCAGGATTTGGATTGAAGGCCCAGGGCCTAGGGGCAATGGTTTGAAGATTAGCAATTTGAGCTATAGTCTACACTGAAACCCATTTAAAGGAGTTTCGGCTATAGCTCATTTGGGTAGGGAATACGTTTCAAGCACATTGTTTTTGGGTGTAACCTGTAGGAATTAGCTTTTAAGGATTGGGAAGAGCATGGACAAGACAATGTGTGGTTATGAAGCTACAGCTTCCTTTAGGCGGGTATAATGATGCCCTATCCATCTTGGAAAAAGCGAGCGGCGTAGCAATATCCTACCAAGCTGTTCTGCTTGTTCTCACAAGTGCACGATCCCAAGCCGTCAAGACACAACGTAGAAAAGACACTCCAACAGCTATGAGATCAAAAGCAGGCATACTCACTGTCCAAGTTCTTGGCAGTAGAAGTTTCCTGCTGCGGAAGGCAAACAGGATTTGCCGGGAGAGGCCGGGTGCAGTGTATTCATAGTATCCAACCATAAGTACGGCTGACCTCGGCTAGATTACAGGGAGAAAAAGGAAGGAAGTGTCCTTCAAGGCGACGAAGTCCTTGGAGTCCTTCTGCCTCCGCACCACCAAATCTCGTTCAAAGACATATGCGCCCTCATGAAGTGCTAGCGGGAACACAGGAAAAAGACAAACGATGAGGCAAAGTTGCAACTGTACGTACAGCGAGTGCAAGGAGTTGCAGCATGGCTACAATGCAAGGTACCGCCTTGCACAGTACCACACCTATGGCAATCACAGCTTGTGCCGACCTAACCCCCTTTCTTCTCAAGGCTTTCAGGATGGCCTTCCCCAAAGAGCCTGATCGGTAAGCACATTTTCCTCATCCCGAAATGCTCAAAAACCTTGGCCCCTGGCTCCCGTTCACAGCCCTTAATCTTAGTATCCCAGCATCTAAATAGGATGCAAGTTTGGTCCACATGTGTTCGTAGACAAATTGCCTTGGGCATTAATTACGTCCTCGTTGGGTACTTGGACTCCCAAGGCTATAGGTATAGTGGTCCAAACTAAACCCTAACAAGCCTATAATCCCACAAATAAAGGACTCCTAATTGTTGGCAATCTCTGAAGCCGAAGCCCTAAACGCTTAGGAAATTGGACCCTTATAGGGAAAGCGTCGGCGAGCCTCAGCTCCTTAGCGCCTTTCAAGTCGGCCAGCGCCGAAGCCTTGTCGGTGGCCGCTTGCTCCTTTTCCGGAGTTTTATGGGCGATTAGGATGGAAAGCTTTGGGATTGACATCTAAGAGGTAGGGAATAGGGACTTTGGGCTTAGGACCGCTTTCCGAGTCAGAGTTGACCGGAGGTCACGCATCAGCCTCCACAGCATACTAGATTCATTGAAGATGGTTGAAAATGGAATACGTCGAGTCTGATACCGCATATATTCCAATTCGGACCACTACAAAAACACGAGTTGTTCACGGTTCAAATGGTTGAAAATGTGGTGTTCAACTAGCATCGTCAAAATGACAATGTTTTGAAACATCGTGTTAGCCTTTAGCTAGGCCTGTTCCAAGCCTTAAACTGCCAACACCATGTTATGAAGAGGTTGCTTGTCCCCCCCTTTGGTAGACCCAAGCTGCAAAATTTAGAGCTTCACATCCGTCACTGTAACTGGGGCGCATAGTGAACAAGATGGTACGAGCACGGAGGCTGAACAACATGTTACCAAGGGAAGCTAGCAGCATAGCAAGGATCCTAAGGAACAGCACAAGCCACCTCTTAGGTAACTGCCCAAATATGAAAAGCCTGCATGACCGCAAGTACCCTGAGAGCTTTGACAATTTAGTGCAACATGCCCGTGCAGGATATACAGCATGCACCGCCCAAACCGTACAACGGGCCAGTGGGCCGCCTGATGGGAGGGTAACCCTAATCTGGAAGGGCTAGGTGCACTCACGGGTCATCGCACGTATCGCTCGTTTTGATACGATTCATACACTTGAAGTATCCTTAGCCTTCTATCTGCCCATAGCATACTAAGAGCACTGGTTGCTGGGCTTGCCTTCTCAGAAGTGAGCTGCGCTTTCTGCGACTCCATGGTAACCAGGTCGCTCTGGAGCACGGGAAGCCTGATAGGTATCCTTGCCCCGAACATAACAAGCCCGCCAGCTCCCTCGCAATAGTTTCTTGCCCATGATTCTACATTGGAAGGTTGATTGTCAATTATGGAAGGTGATATGAATTCATGTGAGCCATTGTCTAAACTCCTAGTATCCCCCTTAATAACCCCTATAGTAGTCCCCTATATAACCCCCCTTTAAGGAGTTTAGACTATAGCTCATGTTGTATTTACTGGGCGCGATAAAGCCCCGGCGGAGCTTCTTAGGCCTTTCAGTTGATGGGTGCATCTTAGGCCAAGTCAAAGCAATGGAAAGCTTCTGGAAGAACTCATAACAGTGCACAGGTGAGAGAGGAATCTTGTTCTCAAGCCTTTTCGCATGGGTCATGTTTGGGTCGTGTTGCAATCAACTTCGCCTAGCGACAAACCGACACTCATCCCTACAGCTGTTTTCCAATCATGTTGGGCAAGCTTTCAAAGCGGTTTACTCTGAGACTGTCCCCACTATAACCCTATATTAACCCCTATATAATAAAGCAGTTTCCCTTTTATCTTCCATTATCCCAATATGTCTTTGGACTTGCTTGTCTTGGTGGACTTCACCCCCCAAGACTAACGTGCCGCAGCTGGGGCTAATGCAAGTCGACTACCTAGGGACGTAACGCCAACCAGGGGTGTCTACTCCAAACGAAACACTAATTTGAAATGTCGAAGCTTCCCGGGTGCTTACTATAGCACAAACGGAACCAAGTGCGCCGCGCAGCTTGTCTGGTCCAACAATGAAATTCTCAAAGCAGCCCCTGTAGTCCTTTCTGTTCAGTCCCTACTCGTCACCTGCAAGTTCTTGCACCCCTATGAAGAATTCTGTTCCCGAGGTCGCTTCCTGAAACACTCCGCTGGCGACCGAACAATTAAGTCTTCAAATCAAGAAGCTCCAGCAAACACTGACCTAACCAGCAGTTTATTGACGTCCAACAACGTATGCACGGACACTTGAAACATCTGAGGGGACTACACATTGTAGTTGTTCAAAATGCCTCTCCCCTAAATGGCCAGAATGTATGTTCCCTGTTCGGTCAGGATCACCTTTTAAGGAAGTGTGTTCCCGAGTGTCCCTTCGTTAAAGGACCTTTAGAACAACCCGCACATATAAACCCTCCCAGCAATGCCAATTAAAGCAACGATGACACCCAAACCCCTTCGATGTGATGACGCCGTGACCCTAAACCCTAAATAGTAGTTTCCATTTTCTTTCCATTGTCCCAATGCAACCCCTACATATCCTATATAATCCCAATAATCCCTATAGCCTCAATTTTTTTCCATTATCCCAATGTTCTCCCAGAGGTACCATATCCCCCATATACCCTAAACCCTAAACCCCAATATTATCCCAACGGGTACCCACATCCGCCATATACCCTAAACCCCATATCCCCCATATACCCTTAAGGGGTTAGAAGAGTTCCATGAATTGATGCGCTCCTGCCTTCTTCCAAAGTGTTGCTGGGACCAGGGATAGCATAGGGTTATATAGGATTATATAGGTTTAGGGGTTTAGGGGTTTACCGTTTAGGGCTTAGGGTTTAGGGTTGCTATAGGGTTATACAGGGTTCTGTAGGGCTATATAGGGTCATATAAGAATAATGCAAAAGAAAATTGAAGTTATTATCTGGTGTTGAGGGTTTAGGGCTTATAGCAAATATGCTCCGACAACATGCCAGAACACCAAAACCCCTACACTTCACCCAGCCTTGTCCCTGAAAGCAACAGGCCAAAGACTGTACACCCCAAACCCAATAGATCCTACCTACAAACCCTCTAACCCCTAAACCCTAAGCTCTAAACACTAAGCCGCGTAACAGACGAAACACAACATGGGTGGTTGTCAAATTTATGCTCCCTTTTTGGGTACCCTAAATATTAGGTGCCGTATTATAATAGGGATCCCAAAAGGGAACCATAATTTTGACAACCACCCACATGTCCAAGCCTTGACTGCTCCTGACTGATTCCATCCTCCAACTCTTTCAGAGTCTTCTTGCAATGGCACTGCCTGAGGCACCGAGCAGTTCAGGGTGTAGGGTTTTACTGCGCTTCAGTGGAGGTGTAGGTGTTGAGGTGCTAAGGGTTAAGAGTTACAGGTTTAGGGGTTCCGTTGAGTCGTTTTAGGACGAAATCCTGCATGACCCCACATGGCTAGATTGCGGAAATCTTGGTGGTATACTCACTCTTCGTCCATCAACAGTAAGGATATATGGCTACTGCAAGGAAACTATTGGGGTTCAAATTGATGATTCGCAGCAACTCTCTCTCCACCAGCTGTTTCCTTAAGAAAGGTTTATGGGCTAACACAACGGAGGGGATATGGGAGCCCCTTATCTCATGTAATGCCCATGGGGAATTTGCTGACAGAATTCTTTCTGGAATCCTTGCGACAAACAACCATAATCTCTTTGTGGCTTCCATGTACGCCAGTAGGGTACATGCGCGCCCCCTCCCGAGAAATCCAATACTATCGATCAAGTCTACCCGGTAGAGCCAACTGGTTAAACACGATAAAACTGCGGTGGCGGAGGGATGTGGTCAGGTAGTGTAAGTAGTATGAGCTAAGTATTGTTTGGGGGTCATCTGCTATGCATGTGTCTATATATATATATGTATATATATATATGTATATAATTATATTAAAGAACATCATACATATCAGCTCTTAAAGGTATGGGGTACAGGAGCGTCATGGAAGTCGAACAGCAGCGAGAAAGCAAACAGAACTGATGCATAACCATACTTGCTCAAGTGCACGGCTGACTTAAGAACAGCACAGATGAAGAAAAACGCAACTCGCAGCTTCACTGGGCTCAGAGTACCATGTTCACCCTTGCCTGACTTACCATTTCGCATTTCAGGCCTGTCTCTGTCCGGAATCAGCTTTGCATCCAAGGAACATCTTTTCCCAAAGCTTCTCCTCATCTTTCCCCTGCTTGACGACTTTGTCCTGGTGGGCGTATAACTATTGGGGTGGAATATGGATAATGGAAAATAAAATGGAAGCTATAGGGATTATAGGGATTATATAGGATATGTAGGGGTTTTCTAGGGATAATGGAAAAGAAAGTGCAAACTACTACTTAGAGTTTGGCAAAAAACGAGCATCCTTAATTCCCGTGTAGTAGTGGGGCTCAGGAATGCGCATACAGATTCCAATGAGGGCCAAGGACAAAGAAGGAACGTTGCCAGCCTGCTGCCCAAACCCCTAAAAGCCAGCCTGCCCAACTGCGGTTTTATGCCAAGATTATGCTTTACATCAGGGCGTATGTTAGGCTTATGGTTGATATTTGGAGTTCAGGGTTTGGGGAGCCTACTTGGACCTTGGCAGCGTGTTGGGTTATGATTGCTGCTCGCACCCGCCGAAAACAGCAGCCAAGTACCACAATACTCGGTGGAAAGATCGATGTTCGAGGGTTATAGTCCCCCTTAAGCAGATAGAATATGGCATTGGGTATATTATCATAAGATCCCCATATACCCTATGCCCTAAATTCTATCTACTTAAGGGGGACTATAAATCTCAGGGGTGCCAACCCTCGTCCAAACTGTATTCGACGGTGGCCCTTGTAATGCCGCCATGATCACCCATGCATGATCCGAGAACTCCGCTCCCCATCATGAACGCTACTGCCGGGTGTGTGCAGGAAGAAGAAACAGACCATAGTCTGCACCGGCATGGATCCCCATTTCTAACTCCACCCGCGCTGTCAACTCGTCAACATCGTTCCCAAGAACCTGCCCCAGGTACTAGCTCCCCAAGACCAGGACATACTCCCGAACACTTCCGCTGTGGAGATGCTGCACTGCTTCTACCAGCTTCTACCAGTATGCCAATTAGCTAGGGGCACATCCAGCATTGTCATGCAGTTGCCTACACATCAGGCTGCCGTTGCTGATGTGTCGCAAACAATATGATAGCTCGGAATAGTGGGCACTAGAGACCCTTAGGATACAGAATGTGAGAGGGAGGGAGAGAGAGAGAGAGAGAGAGAGAAAACGGGAGTGGAGATTATGAGCAGATTGCAGCGTTCTTTGCAGGACTATGATGGGATCATTTTCAGCAACTCCCAGATGATGTGGCGGACCTTTATCTCTGAAAAGACTGAGTGCACTGTGGCTACCAGTTTGATTTCTGTGTAGTACTACCATGCCTGAATCTGCTGCTTGAAGCCACCGAGCTAAGCCCCACTGGGGACTCTCACTACAAAATCGGTTGCTGAAGACTTACTTTGGGTATCCAGCTTGACTTTCTGGTTCTTAGTCGGGAAGAAGGGCTTCAAATCCCAATGTGCAATCCTTGTATAATATCTTCCCTTGTTCCCTTCCAGGAAGAAGCAAGGGAAACTTGAGGATACAAACCCTAAACCCTAAACCCTATTTTGGGAAACTACCAAAAAGGATGCCCAAAGGATTCTATAGTTGCCCTAGGAGTTGTAAGAGGAGCCACGCGCTCCTTTAGCTGCTCCAGCAGCCGCGTGACCCGAGCCACTGGATTTGCCTCGCTTCGAAGAGCCCAGGACTTAGACATTAGGGTTCAGGGTTTAGGGNNTTTAGGGTTTAGGGTTTGTGGGCTAAGGCTTGAGGACTTGAAGGGCTTATTATACTTGAAGGGGACTCTGTGAGCAAGGTATCTTCAACTTCTCCATCTAAAAGTGGATTGAGATTCAAAGGCTGTGCAGGATCAAAGCAGGTCTGTACAGGCACCAAAGGCAAGTGTCGCAGTGATCCGTCTAGTAGGCCTGCCGATCCAACTACTAAGGACCCAAGATAAGTTGCCCCCCAAAATGAGCTCGAGTCGATTTCATAGGTCTGCTTGCATGAGCCAGGATTGGAATTCCGGCATCCTAGCCAGTACAGCAAATGCTGGTAGCAGGCCTTAAAAATCCGTGTGCATCTCCCTCAGCATTCCTTTTGCACCACTGCTGGCACAATGACTCTAACCCTGAATACCGCACATTCAACATCCTAGACGTTATCCCAAATCTTACCAAATCCCTACCTAGTCCCGGCTGAACCCCTTTGCTTCCCAAATGTGGCACGCATCAAGCTCAGCGAACAACTTAAGATGATAATACAGTAGTAATATAGTAGCAATATAATAGCAACATAGCAACGACACAGTAACAATATAGCAACAATATAGTAAGAACAAATAACCATAGAGTAACAACTGAGCAACAATAGAGTAACAAGATAGTGATTACATTGTTCTAATATAGTAGCAGTATAAGAACTCGCCGGGCCGCCTGAAATCTGACAGCTGCCAGGAGGACCGGGAAAAGGAGACAAGCAAGCCTTAGCAGCTTGGGTTGCATGTTTTAGGGCTTTACAGCTACTTTTTCGGGTTTAGGGGTTTAGGGGTTTTAGGGTTCAGCTTAGAGCTGTGAAAGGGTTTAGACTTTTCAGGATTTTGGATTTGGAGCTTTAGGGGTAAGAGGCCTCGCCTTGAGGACCCTGAGCCCTAAACCTTAAAACCCTTCCCCTACAACAGGGCATTCAAGTGCTTTTCAGTAGTTATCCCGTGAAGGTCCAAATGCCCAAATGGTAGGGCGTCAGGTCCCAAATACCATTCAGATGAGGGTATTTGGAACCTAAAGCCCCATAGTTGCAGTACTACTTGGACCCTTAGTTGTCTGGTGGAGGACTGTTATAAGGGAACCTTGCTGCCAACTTTTCAGGTCTCTGTATTAGCCCTCTAGTTTATCCCAGCAGGCTCGGGCTTGTTCATGTTGAGCAGGTACTGGGTAGCTAGTTGTAGGAAACAGCGTTTTGAGCAAAGAGACTGCCATATGTGTATCCTAGGCCCTAAACCCTAAACACCCTATACCCTAAGCCCAGCATAACATAAACCCTAAACATTTCATACTCTAAGCCCCGCTCTTAGACACTGGGGTCTTCTGGGATTCGCCCCTTCCAAGTACCAGCATTGTAGCCGAACACTCCATAAGGCTTTCAGAAAATAGAGACTGCTTACAGGCTTACAGACTTACCCTAAAACCTAAACCTACAAACCTTAAACCCTAAGCCCTATCAGGTATGTATGGGGGCTACACATATTTCAAGGAGTCCCTTTTTAAACTCTGCACAGGGGTGTTCCTTGGGGGGGGGGCGCTCCCATGTCACCATCATTCATTAAGCATTGTGTGTTGGTTGCCAAACTCGGCATTGTGTTCTTCTAACAATGCCATTTCCCCTCAGCTCACATACGTGTGGTTGCAATTCTTTGGGATGGATGGTCGCCTCTAGTAGATTGCTACTTCCAGCCTTTTGCAAAGCAAACGCCAGCTACCTGTTGGCTCTGGGCATTTGTGCTGAAACCACGCGCAGCAAGTGTACAAGCTCAACTAAGACGGTTTGGAAGCGTCTGAGGTGCAGACGGTCTCATCTGCAAGATAAGAGGTGTGAACCTGCATGCCAGACTGGGTTGCTGCTAAGGAACTTAACTTGAGTTACTATATCTCCCCGTATAACAGAGAATCGAATGGACAAGAAAGTGGAAAATGACATGTACATTGAGGGAATATAGAGGTTTAAGGAACTAAATTTAAGTTGTCATATCGGGGAAACCCTATTGATTACCATATATATATATATACCCATTATGGTGACGCAATTTAAGCTCCTTAACAGCATCCCAACCGAGGTCTACATGAGGCTTAGGGGTCTTCTCTGTTGGAAGCGTCTGTCTCAAAAAGGTTGTGTACTTTACTTTGTATGAAGGGCACCCCTGAGGGTGCAGGGAGTCGGGACTATTCCCAGCATGACCTGGGCTGCCAAATCAGGGGTATGGCTTAGAGGCATCATGAGGCCCTACCAGAATCTCTAAAAAAGGCAAGATGCATGGGAGATTACAGGCCTCCCTAGCTATTTCTAGAGGGATAATGAATAAAGTTAAGGAGACGAACCATCATGCCTGAGTCCCAAGTTGAACCAAAGACATGTAGGATTCCGGCATGCCGGTCAGGCGGTGCAAGCATGTGGTCATTCACAAAAACTCAAAGCCTACTCCTCCACGTCATATTGACACCAGCTATACCGGAATCATTTGACCACCGCTGACACACCTGACGGAAAACTCGGCATCAAACGATGCATGAGCGGCACACAAACTATAAAGAGCAAAAAGGTAGATTGACCCCTTCGTGACACTGAGGCTATGGAATGCGATAGGGTCTACATCCATTCGCAATCAAAATCGCAAGGCGCAAGAACCAATGACGTTGGACATAATGAATACGACGCGTTTGAAGCCCTCTACGCTGACTGTTGCAGAAATAGGCTCAGACGCTCTTTCCGACACCGGACCTTATAAGACAATCCAGATCTTTACAGCAAAGTAACTGGCAGCAAACACACGGTACGATGACATTGAAGCCTACTGCCAGAAACAGAGGTGCCCAATGCGCCGGCATCCTTATCAAGAGGACTCCTGGAAGAACTTGTGGAAACTAACAATACGGTCAACAATGATGATGGTAAGATGGCTCCCCCTTCGCTGTGGATGCTGTTAAAGAGCTTAAATTGAATAACATACATTTGGCAACTCGTTCCTCTTTTCACCTGTATTCTGGTAATTTAATTGTTGTCCGTTAACAGCAGCCCAGTTCCCTCCGGATGCCTGCTCGCAAGGCAGGCACACGGACCATGGGCTTCCCTGCACCCCGCAGCCCAGGTCACTTCATTCTGGAGGAAACAGCTGCGGAGGGGAAGCCCTAAACCCTAAACCAGCTTCAAAGGTTCTAGTGTTCAGAAGGAGGAAGCTGGCTCCAGTTTGGGTCGTGGGGTAGTAGGGTTATCGGGGTTTGGGAGCCTGGCGTTGTTAGGATGATCTGATCACAGGGGAGGTCATGACAGTGCTTTGTGGTAGTAGCAGAAGCAGGAAAATAACCTGCTGAAGAACATTGATATACCGTTGCAATGACAACACCCCGAGAGCAGTGATTCTGGAATGCTTGAGGCTGAAGGCTTTAAAGCTTGTAGCTAAAGCCTAAACCCTCCCGCAGGGTTGGAGCCACTGTAATCAAAGTTTCTCTAAATAGGGGGACTCCAAGATAGACCCCTAAATGTTCTCATTGAATCTTTATTAAGGGGACCCATACGGTACAGCAACCCTAAACCCTAAACCCTAATTTTGGGAAACCTTTTTTCCTACCTCCGGAGGCTCGGCAGAGGACCTCCCTCCCTAGCGTTTAAACATCCCGAAGACGTAACCTCGCTGTTGTCATTTGAATATCTGGATTCAAATGGTTTAAGGATTAGGGTTCTGGGGATCCATGTTAATACCTGATTCCTCCGCGGCTTCAAGAAACATGAAAGAGCAGCGCTTCGTGGTTGCACCAAGCAGGACATGACTAGAGTCTTCATTGCAGAGTGATGACTTTATCCAAATAGAGCAAAGATTCCTCATCTACTTGTTGGGGACTTGTATGCCGATTCTGAAAAGCTGATGCTTTGCCAAAAGCCTCTCCTAAAAATTCAGAGAAGGGTCCCAACAAGAAGAGCAGAAACAGTGCAGGCTGCTGGAACACAGGAATACTTTTAACTTACAGGTGGCAAAAACATGGGCCACCGGGTAGAAGCGACAGTTGCTGCTGCAATACAAGTAGCTGCGATGCCCTTAGACAAATCATTAAAACAGTCTGCTTAATAATTCAGATTATACTAATACATGACAAATATTTCTTAAGGCGAGGACAGGCAAGAGAAGGATTGGTGGTGGTGGCAGTCAATGCCTCCATTCGCCACAAATACAAATCTACCCACGGTGTTCAGGAAAGGATGCCAAGCTTTGCGAGCAAGAAGACGATTATGCATAACTTATTCATGAATGGTCCCTAAGGGTCCCAGCACCCAAATGATTAGGATTTTGGTTACCCAAAACCCAAATATAGTGACATACTTGGACTATTAGGGTTGCGATTATGTGTAGATCGTCTATGTTATGGGATCTTGAAGGCGAAGCAATCTGTTTTCTTTAGGAATCATACTACAGTAACCTGCATTCTTTGAACTTGCCTAGGCGCCCTTCAAATGGGATGTTCGTACTACAGGACTCACCGAGCAAAACAGTTCAGTGTCGAATGGTTCAAGTAGCCCATTTGAAGCGTTCTGGCTCTACACACTGGATCTAGGCAGGCAAATCCTGCTTGAAAACGACAAAAAAAAAAGCAAAGGGAACCTTATCACTACACAGGTGCCGGAATTCCTGATCCATTCTGGAGGCTCCTGCAAAATTGATCTCTCAAAGCAGACAGGCATGGACTACCTTGAGGGAGATGGCCATCTATGAGAAGCTAGTAATGGATGCCGAATTCTTGCCTAAGTTTTGAGTGTCCAGAGGCTTCTGAGGGCCTGATGTGTGGGCGTACGTCTCGCCAAATACGAAGAGGAATGCAACATGAACTTCGGTCTACTTCAAGAGGATTCCTTGACCCATAGTCTCCCTGAAGTAGATAGAATATGGGGTATATGGGGACCTTATTGTAACATACCCAAAGCCATATTCTATATCTACTTAAGGGGGACTATACACCCTTCAGCCTAGAGCTGCATGATGCAAGGCACTCTGCGCTCTGTTGCTTGCATCGACGCTTGAGGCAGCTCGAAGTGAGCGCAGTGAGAAAGCGCAGAAACCCGCAAAGAGGAGGGACTTAAACAGCCTTGTCCATCATCGCTGAGGCGACTGGGCGTTTGGTAAAGCACGCTTACCAACATGACTCCAAATTGCTGGCTCCTCTTATGGACTTACTGTCCTAAACTAGCTGATTACCAAGAACCCTACCAAATGGCAATCCCCGACCCTACAGACTAACAAACTCTGGACGATACATGGCTCAGATGTCCCAGACCCATGCTTCGCAGGATGCGCGGCACAAATATTTTGGCTCCAACAAGGCCGAGGGAAAGCGTCCAGGTAGGTCTGCGCATCGACGCATGCGGGGGCTGTAGAGAATGCCGGCTGACTTGAGGGTCATAGTTGACCTTCTACCTGCAAGGATGAATTAAAATGGCATCTTAGCGCCTTTCCAGACTTTGAGCGCTGTTTCCTGTCAATACGGGCTACATATGAGAAGTTGGCACGGAGGACAAATTCAGACCGCTGCTGTTGTTTGGACCCATTGCCAATGCGGTATAGCGGGATCGTCTGAGCTACATGATGGCAAAACTGATGGCCAAGAGCTAGAATGCGGTCAGTCATGCAAGCAATCTCTGAAAGCAGTGATCGCAAGGCTGTAGTTGTCATTGGAATGCGGGAGGCTTCTACCTCAAAATGGACTTCATACATGGTATCCCTGTAGAGATCTCAGAGGGCCATCGCATTCATTATAGCCCACGAAACGCGTGCGGATGACCAACCCTAACTGTCCAAGTACCCGAGTAACTAGGCTTTATAGGCTACCTAAAAAGTCCTATATGTGGGTACCTGGACTTAAGGCAACATTGGAGCAAAACCTCTCAGGCTCTCAGGCACTTTCAGGCTCCTCAGTCACGAAGAACCTTAGGCAGCGGAGGGGCGGGGTCACGCCTTACCTATAAGCTCCTCGCCAAATCCTTCCTTTCTATAGGCTGGAACAGGAAGACGTTGTGACCCAAAGAGGGCTTGGCCTAGGGATCAAAGTATACAAGTAATACCTAAAGTATGTAACAAAAACCTACATTGGGCTATTTGGATCCTTAGGGTTAGTAGTGGGTCATACTATCTTTGGTCCCCTTAGCATCCTTTGGTCTTCCGGCCAGCTGAATACGGCTATTTCTGCTAAACCCATGTATGGCTATGTTTCTTCATGTGGGAGGGTCCCGTGTTCGTCCGAAAGACATGAAGTCCTGTGGGCTAAGGCACCTCCCCAAAAGACTCCGAACAAGCAAAGACTCATCTATCCTTCATGAAGGATCCGACAGGGTTCTTGTTTTGATGCTGCACATCTTCAACTGAGGCCAATGCGGATCTGCTGCCAGTTTCTTCATGTCCTCCTCCTGTCTTCTAATCATTGGAGGCGGGGGGGGGTGATCGTGGTGGTACTAGTTACAGCAACGGTGCTGGTGATGGTGGTGGCGCAGGTAGAGGTAGCGGCGGCTTCTCTTTATACTCGTGCTCCAATATATCTAAACATACTTCTATACGATGAGAAACTTCATGTTACGTTATTGTTCGACTTAGCTCCGAAGCTGCTAAAATCAACGTTGCACTTCCTGGAAGCCCTTTCAAATCCATCACGTTCCGTAACCCAAACCGATTGATTGCAAATCTCAGTTCAGCTCCTCATCAACGCAAACAACCCAACATCCTCTAAAAAACAAATGCAGTAAGCCCCCAAGTTAGCGGCTGTAGCAAGGCATAGGTGCTGGTGCCACACCTCCAGGGTCTCTCGGCAAAAGTCGCCGTCCTGGCACCACACATTCTCTGGGTTGAAGTGTTTTTTGATGTCCAGGTCTGCTTGGCTGTATGATGCACGGTCTGGTCCGCTAAAAGGTTTTGGGGTGTCACGGTCTGGTCCGCTGGAAGCTTTTTGGGGTGTCACGGTCTGGTCCGCTGATAGCTTTTTGGGGTGTCACGGTCTGGTCCGCTGAAAGGTTTTGGAGTGTCACGGTCTGGTCCGCTGGAAGGTTGTGGGGTGACACGGTCTGGTCCGCTGAAAGCTTTTGGGCTGGAAACTTTTTGGGGTGTCACGGTCTGGTCCGCTGGAAGGTTGTGGGGTGACACGGTCTGGTCCGTTGAAAGGTTTTGGGGTGTCACGGTCTGGCCCGCTGAAAGGTTTTGGGGTGTCACGGCCTGGTCCCCCGAAGTGTTTGGTTGCCAGCGAATTAAGAACCCCACACCCCGCTGAAAGCTCTTAAGAGCCTCTTTGGAAATTAGTGTCTTTGCCAATTCCAAAGCTGAAGCAAATATTTTCTGAGCAGCACTTCTTCCTAATGGCATCGGCTGTTCTCCTTTAGTTTGACACCACCCGTCATGAATCTCGGCCGGAAAACGCCGACCCGTACGTGGTTCTTGCATGAACCAAACCAAGGTGGGTGAGTGTCGCGGTCTGGTCCGCTGAAAGGTTTTGGGGTGTCACGGTCTGGTCCCCCGAGGGTTTTTGGGTGTCACGGTCTGGTCCGCTGAAAGCTTTTTTGGGTGTCACGGTCAGGTCCGCTGAAAGCTTTTTGGGGTTTCACGGTCTGGTCCCGCGAAGGGTTGTGGGGTGTCACGGTCTGGTCACGGTCCGCTGAAAGCTCTTTGGGGTGTCACGGTCTGGTCCGCTGAAAGGTTTTGGGGTGTCACGGTCTGGTCCGCTGATAGCTTTTTGGGGTGTCACGATCTGGTCCGCTGGAAGCTTTTTGGGGTCTGGTCCACTGACTGAAAGCTTCTTGGGCTGTCACGGTCTGGTCCGCTGAAAGGTTTTGAGGTGTCACGGTCTGGTCCGCTGAAAGCTTTTGGGGTGTCACGGTCTGGTCTGCTGAAAGGCTTTGGGGTGTCACGGTCTGGTCCCCCGAAGGGGTTTTGGGGTGTCACGGTCTCCCCCGAGGGGTTTTGGGGTGTCACAGTCTTGTCCACTGAATGAAACCTTTTGGGGATTTTTAGGTCTGTTCCGTGACAGTGTTTTTTTGGGTGTCACGGTCTGGTCTGCTGAAAGAAACAATTTAACATGGAACGTTGTGGTCTGCCCAGAATTTGGGGAGTTTTGCTTTGCGGTGTGGTTCACGGAGGGGCTGCATGTGATAATAGCCAAGATGGATGGCGTTATCAAGAGCTATACATCAAAATAAAAGATGCCCATCAAATGCCCACTCCAATCAAACTTAGGACCGGGAGACAGCCCTCACCCCTGTACCGTCCTGCATAGCTTATGTTTCGCAACGGCAGTCTTTTATGCAATCGCACTGCAATTGCTATCTGGCCCAATGACCTAAACAATCCTAAACCCTAAACCCTAAACCCCAGAGCTCTCCTCACGGATTGCAACGATAAGGTCATTGAAGTCACCGAACTTTGCCCTGAGCTACGGGATGGTCCGCGCGAATGGAAGGAGCGGGGTTTGGGGTAATATGGGGCTTTAGGGGAAACTACTATAGTATAATAGGGTATATATTGGGGTTATAATATTTGGGTTATATGGGGATAATGGAAAAGAACATGGAAACTACTATAATGGGTTATGTAGGGTTTAGGGGTTTAGGGTTTATGGTGTAGGGTTCGGGGTTGTCCGAAGAAGCTCTATAGAGACACCCGTCCTTCGATAAGGGTCTTGCATTGAACTTCCCTGTCAGTCGGAGAGAGGCTGCAGCAAAGGGAAGCCCAGTGCGGCGCAAAATTTATCCAAGCAACATAGCGATCCCCCCCAAAATCAAATCTAAACCCAAACTTCCTGCTGCATCCTCCGGACTTCAAAGCCCCCATCCAGCAGACTCCCTCAGTTTTGCACGTATCTACTGGATGAACTTAGGGGTCAGTGGCATTCCTACACGAGTACTCTTGCGGCCTAAGTATATATACGATATAGTTTAGGGTACCTATCACATGAAGCTCAGGCGCCAAGTACATACTAAACCCATCAATGCATTGCTACAGGGTCGTGTCCATAAGTAGGAGGACCCCAATATAGATCCCCAAATACTCCAGAACTTGTTTCTAGTCCCCAACAGTCGTAACCCCAAATTTGGGAAACCGCCATATCTTTTATATGCATCTGAACCCTTTGGGGACAATGCTCACATTTGGGACCCCCCCAAACCCTAAACCCTGGATCTTAACCCCCCCCCCCCGCGTAGTAAACAGGTCACATGTTGGAACTCCACCAAACCCTAAACCCTAAACCCCAATTCACTGTCACATTTGGCATTTGGAGGCTCTACCCAACCTTGAACCCCAAACCCTTAACCCCTAAACCCCAATTCACATTTGGGACCCGCGCTCCGGGCGAACGAAGCCGCAGATGATGAGCCGTAACTCGGAGTCGTAGAAGTCGCCTTCCTCAGCAGAGACTTAAGCCCAAGGGACCAAGCACCCAACAAGGGTACTTAAAAAGGAGTAGTGGGTTTAGGGTTTAGGGATTAGGGCTTTGGGGGATATACTAAGGGTACGGGTACCTTAAAACGGGGCCATATAGGGCCGTATAGTGTTCGGATAAGGGTACTTCAAAAGGGGTAGTCTAGGGATATGCAGGGTTGCATGGACCCCTTAGGGTAGGGAGCTGAAGTGGTTTGGGATTTAGGCTCAGTGTCCGCAGACTTTGCAAAGTCTAGAGGGTGGAGGGTTTGGAGTGTAATTCGGGATTGGGTTTAGGACTCAGCAGATCATAGGAGAGCTCAGGATTTCCTAGTTTGTGATTGGAGGTTCAAAAACGTCGAAGTTGGCAGAGATTAATGATTAATGCTCCAGAGGCCTACTATGGTCACTGCTGCTAAAAATGTAAGCGGTGCCGCTCAGCAGACAGACAGTATCCAACATGTGCATCTATAAGCTTGCTTCAGCACAACTTTGCTGGCTGTTGTGATAAAAAGCCCTACTGGACCGGGACGTGAAATCCCTGGTATGGGTTGCTGCATTTCGGGCATGCCTCTGACCTAGTACATTTGTATCAGCGGCTGCGGCTGCTGCAAATTTGTTGTGGAGGACCTATAGAGACTAATTACTGGAAGCACTCTAACAAAAGCTGCATCTGTAAATTGTGCTGCTGCCGCCTCTGCGGTTATTGACAGGTATATGCTTTCAGAAGGATGTGTGCATTCCCAGCTGGTTGCTAAGGTATGCAAAGACCCGAGGCCGGTACGTAGTCGTGCAAGATCCAGGGCTCAATTGTCTTTGCCTACAAAATGGACATTTCTGCACAGTTTTTGGGCAAGGCGTGCTGCTGCTGATGAGAACTTGCCAGCTTCTGCACGGGAGCCTTGACGTCTGGAAAGGTTGGATTCCATCCAACGCTCATCGCAGTCTGCGGCGCAGGACGCTCTCGTTCTACACTCTTCAGAATTGATCCTAAGCATCTTTAACTAGACTATCATAATGAGGAAAGCCTTATGATTTTATCAGTGCTCGTATGATGGCAACTTCATCCAAGTTCATCGCGGCCCTCTTTTCAGGTAACTCCAATCACATGTCTCAACAGCAACGCCATTTTTCAGCAAGAGACCCTGAATTACTCGACTCTAGGCGCTCAGCCTAGCAAGGCTTCTGCTGCAAGCAGCTCTCTGCGGTCTACAAGGAGACATAGCCCTAAGCAGGCCATTGGCTGCCGTGAGAGAATCGTACTCTCCAAGAAATGCGTTGCAATCTGCCACAACTGCTTGGCCTTGTAAACGCCGCGATCCTTGAAGCCTGGGGCAATACAGGACATGGTGATTCTCAACATCCTGAGACTGCTCTGCGAGGCCGCATGTACAATGTAGATCACTTCTACCACCGCTAGCGTTGTGTTTCTGAAGCTCATGCAACCCTTTCATCAAAAGCGGCGACCGGCCCCATGATCAGGATTCTACCGGTCTGATGTGGACCCAACCGCTTCAACCCGCTCACGCAGAATGAATGCAATCGTCACGCAGGCTTACGTCTCTCCAAAGCCCATGCAGCAAGCAAAGGCCTCAGGAATACTACTACTTTCCTCTTGTGAGCAGGGAGGGAACCATGGATCCCTTTAACATTTTTCATAGCTGCCCCAAACCCTAACCCTAAACCCTAAACCCTAAACCCTCCAAACAGGAGGCAAGACAAGCGACCGGGCACCTGGCCAGTTGCAACCTGGGCCCAGCCATAGTAGATGCCTGCCACAAGATACTTTCAGTTGCTGAGCTCCCAGGAAGGGAGGCTGCAGATTGAAACTGCGGCTGTGCTTATGGGACTTGTACAATTTGGGGGTTGATGGGGGTCCTGAAATTAGAACAATCTGCACCTTTAAAGTGCCAAGCGTTCCACCCAGAATGGCCCCTTCACCCTTCTTTGAAACTATCTAAAAACAAAAAACCTCAGTGTTCCCTTTTGCCTTTGTGGGCAATCGTTCGAAACAGGCGCGACTGCCTGGTTCGCAGTCGCGGGCAAAATCCAGCACCTCTTTCTCCTGTGCACAACAAAGAGTTGGCTGCTTCTCAAAAAAGGAGCGCCTTCGGGATCCGAGGACTTTGGGTTTACAGAGAAATTCTGAAGGTCTCTTGTAATTGATTAAGGATTTTACAAGAATGATTTCTATAAATTCCAAATTTAAATAACAGCGGAGAAGACTTGGAGTGGAGTTCGCATCACACTGCAGGAGGATCATGCTAAAAAAATGTAGTAGCGGGTTTCGGGATGTTTGCCGCTCGTGTGTCTACGCCATGGTCCCTCAGCATGTGCGTAAACCGTCAACTGAGACCCTGAAGCACAAACCCTAGACTTGAAATCTAAAATCCTAAACTGCGCTCTATAGCCCTAAGGCTCAATACCTGGAAGACCTACACTTCTTATGGAATTCGGGCCCGATTCCTTCAAATATGAATCCTGAGAGCCTACCAGGGCCGTGTCTCCTCGGGCGCCAGCTTGGCCGTGTCGCCCGCCGAGTCCCATCCTCGGATTCAGGGTTGGCTTTGGGAGCTTGGGGATTTACAGGGCATGGAAATTCGGAGTTGGGGTAAGGGGGTATAGTCGATGTATAAGGTTAAGGCATGAGGGTTATAGCGTTTAGGGATCAAGCTTTCGGGTTTAAGGTTAGGGCTTTGGTTTGAGGAGGTGGAGACTCAAGTTTAGGGGCTAGAGCTTCCAAAGGGGTTGCACGGACATGTAAGTTTGATATAGAAGTTCTCTGCGATTTCTCCGGAATTGTACGCATGCAGGCTCTCTCTACAAATTGTTGTGCCGGTCTGAGGGGCCGTTTGGAAACCTCTGCAAGGATTATTTGTGTACGGCTCTAAGGCACGGCATTAGGAGGTGTTACTGGAATCGTACTTTTGCAGTGCCCAAGTGCCAACTCCGTGCACGTAATTGAGGAGGTCCTCTGTAGGATTGTTTGATAGGATGTAGACTACAGGAGCAGTGTAAGGGCCTACAAGCCTAGAACAGGGCTGTGAGGCCCATTATACCATTATACCTTTACTATATAAGGATGTTTGGGGAATAGTATCGGCAATCATTCCGGATTTCACAAAAGTTTGGCTCTGCCATCTGCAACCAACCTGCTGCCTTGCTTTGACTGATATGTAGACACTGTGCGGGAATCAGCTCAAACTGTGTCCCCTGAGGCATCTCTGACTGATGCATCGTCTCGACACTACTTACTTTTTGTGTTTATATGTACGTAGATGTATACAATACCATGCACTGAGCCTCTGTCGACGTGCTTCAGCCGAGGCCAGCGCTCACCTCCATGTTCGCAGTAGGAAATCCCAAAAGTTTGCTTCCGCGGCCTCAGCTGATGGCTTCTAGATTGTAGCAAAGCTGCAAGGCTTTGTGGGGCTTCCTCATCCACAGTTAGGGCTAAAAGCTTCTGCCCGCAATTCGCAAAGCAGGAGACGTTTTTCCGGGCTAAAAGTTTCTGCCCGCAATTCGCAAAGCAGAAGACGTTTTTCCGAATGGAATGAAGGCTCCCATCTACGCAATGCAAGAATTCTGGGACATCGGTGGGCCATGTTCCAAATCTCCGATAAAACCGCCCCTTTAAATCATATCCTATCATCTCCTTGCACAGGTCATCCTTCTTTTGAGTCTCTGCCCGCACCATGGCGCAAAGCAACAGAACTCCGAGTCGCCTGCCGAAACCTCGCACAACCTTGGCCCGCAAACGTGGTGCCGGGACCAGGGCCTGGGCAAAGCAGCTTCTACCCGGCGCTTTGTAATGGCTTGGGGGTTGAACCCTTAGCCTTAGGAGTCCCTTAAAAGGATTGCTATAAATAAGTCGGACACCACCCACTACTGGAACCACCAGGACACCTCTGGAGGTTCATGTTTATGAGCCTATGAAAAGCACGCTGAGCAAGCACCAGCATGAACAGCAGCAAGATGACCGAGTATGGTTGGGGAGGCTAACTTGTAGATTGCTACAAACATGCTGAACGACGATCACTGTGCGCGCTCTGCAGCTCGATGGAAGAGTACATTAATAAGCTCTGCGCTGTTTTGTTGCTACAGAGTGGTGACTGCTTGTTGCTACAGGATGCTGGCTCGGGTTCCCATGGCCAAAGGAAACATGTGACGGGTGCTGGCAATGGCAGCTTGTCAAACCAGATTCAAAAACAACACACTCATGGGTGTGTTGAACAATTCTCGTGAGCCACTCACGACGTGTGCGATACAGGCAAAGCTCTTCAGTCTGTGCTTTTGATGCGGCTGCAACACACCCCCATTCAACAACGGCAACTCATCAGAGAGATGCATTTGCACTAGACTTCACCGACTTCACCGCAAGAAGGTGCAGGTGCTGAGGAGTGTTCCCGGCGAGCTCGCTCGACCTTCGAATCGGTGAGCGCAGCCTCTTTGATGCTCGCACTGAAACAGACAATGATGCGTGCGCTTTGAACCCACTGCCAAGGCCTTCAAACGACGTGACGGGGCCTCATAATTTCACTCGCCACGATTGCGCCAATTCGGCCAATGAAAACTTGTGAAAGAACCCTAACATAAGATTCGCGCCGCTGATTCTGAAACTTCTTTGAATGCATTACAATTCCCCCTGAAAAAACAGCGTGAATCTAAATATTGCAAAGCTCTGGGCAACACTTTGCATCTACAGGTTGAAGTTGCGGTCTTCTTCTAGCACACTGGCTCGATATGATTTCACCTTTGGGAATATTTGCTGAAACGTCCCTTGCGGCCTTCTCCAGCTTGGCAGTGTCTGCTGTGGCTTCGGCGGCCATGGCCGGCTGCACAAGCGCAGGGCGTGTGGAAAACGCGAACCTTACGATTTCACATGAGCACTTCTGGTTAGTCAGGAGATGCTGCTGACGCGAAAACATAGCTTGCGCATGCTTGAGCGGACTATGTACATTGCTGTACACACTTCATAGCTCTGCGATTTTTTGAATTTTCAATTTGATGGCGCGGAGCTGCAGACGGCATGATTGTGGCATGACTGGGACCGATCTCAAGAGACTTGATCGAAACTTGGATAGCTATCTGCTTTAACCCTGGCATCTGCATCTTCAATGCAACAGAATACAGGTCAGCTGTGTGACGTACAGAAAAACGAGGACACCATAACAGGTGGAAAGCCACAGGCCTGGCCTACAACAAGAATCACAAGCACGCACTAGCCGCTTGTGTTCCTCATACACACGCGAATGCACAATTAGCGAAGGTGGATCTGCTTGAGGGTGAGTGCTGCACAGGGGCCGAAGCGCACGACAGCTCAGACTTGGTGTCTTTTACCTGTCAAAATGCTGCGAGTATATTGCAACTCAAAATCTACAGCCGTCCTAGACGAGCTAAGATGACTCAAGGAAACCCGCATACAATCCATATTGGGAACATCGAAGCCCTCAAGGCATAACGGCCTCACGTTTTGCTGCCCGGCTCCGTTTGTTTGTCGTGACTTGCCTACTACTCCCACAGGCTCAGTCACGTTATGTAGGCCTTGCACAGGCAAGGCCGGGCATGGGTGTGACTCCCGCACAAGCCCCTGTCAATCCAATACGCATGACACAAGATGCAGTCGCTGAAGCACAGTTACCAAGGATACAACTGTCCAAGTTCATACGCCGGACACTTCAAGCGGGACCTTTGTAGCTTATGGGGTTGATAATATGGGGACGACTTAGTACTGTAGAGGGTGCATAAGCATTGGTTATATTTAGATGGGTACATGAAGTAAGTAGACTGGGGTACCTTTCTAGGGGTCCTTCCTAATAACCCGCGGTAAGCCCCCCAACCCTAAACCCTAAACTGTCTTCCCCATATTTCCCTCCATAACCTACAGTAGTCCGACCCCCCCAATCCGCAAATGAAAAGCCCAACATAACTTTGAGGGTTTCCGACAACTAGGGACCGCCTTTATATCTCTGGAAATTAACACATGTGAAATCATAATCCTAAGTCTAGATAAACTTCATACGGTCCGCGAAGCAGAGATGGAAAACCTGAACGGGTCCTGCAAGCACTGCTGCGCAGCAAGTCCTGTCTACATCTGAGGTCTACACCTTAAACATTGAAGCCTCGCAAACACTAAGCCCGAAGCCAAAAACCCTAAAAACCCGCTACCCGCACTTAGGGGAGCGTTGGACCAGTCCAAGCGGCTTGTGGCCCTTTCGGATATCCAGTATCTTACAAGCATGCTCTCCATGCTTTCTTTCATATGTTCGGTGGATGATGGAGTCCCAAGTTATCAGTGCCCTCATGCAGCTGAAGCCGTGCACGCTGACTTGACCTTTGCGCCTGGTTTCCCAAGTCCCAAGTCCAAGACCCCTAAGCCTGTGAGCCCTCATAGGGAACGTAAATCTGTAGATCAGACCAGCGGCCGCCACGCGCTGGAACCGCCTGCACAGCAGAGTCAGGCACTCCAAACACCCTGATGCTGTGTTTGGGCGCCGCCTGCCGTTTGGTGCAGCGGCCGTCCCAATGGGAGTGACGGTTTGAGTTGGACTTCAACATTTTAAGTGGCGGGTGCCATGGACCTTTGGGCTTTAGGCATTTTGCTTCAGGATGCCAAATCCTAATCATCATGCTTGCAACTTTGACTACCTCATGGCTCCGATTGCTCCGACTCTCTCCCCTCCACAATGCTCCCTACCCACAATAATCTCTGGCCTTAAAGAAGCCCAGCCAGGCGCGGAGGCCTCTGAGGATGGGCTCCTCAAGGAGTATATGACAACCCACAATGCGCCTTCCATCAATTCTGGCATGATGCTGGAAAAATGCGAAACACTTCACACGTGCTGCCTACATTGCCTTTACTGTTGACACCTCTTTGTGTGGTAAGCAGGGTCCCAAAACAAAAGCTGGAGTGGACAATGAGGCTGTGTCTCACGGTCTACGGGTTCTTGAAGAACATATACTCCCTGCATAGCTCCTATACTAGTCCTACACCAATCCAAAACTACGAGTGTGTGACACCCTATGTACTCCCTATATGAGCATCTGATCACCCCACTTTAGTCACCCCGGCAGCGTTGCACCACGTGCTGACGAGAAGCTTCCACAGAGAGCCCACCCTCGTAAGCCAGGCGGAGCGCGCGCAGCGCCTTCTCCTGACATGCGCGCAACGCGACGGTGTAGGCATTTTACATAGAACAAGACAACTTCGAGATTTCGCATAAACGTAAAATTTGTAGGGCCCGTCAAGCAAGCCAAGGCAGTAAAAACCAGCTTCACCAACAACAACCCCTGCACAACGCACTGCGCCTAGCACAATAAAATCAATAGAACGGTTTTAAAGAAAGGCCTCCGGCCCCAAACTCTAGGCAACCTCAGATACCACCAGCAGCCAAGCAGCACCGTCTTGGGTGAGAATGGCGTGCCGGAGGGCCTCTCCGAAGTCCAGGGCCTGCAGACTTGGGACAAGACATCACTGAAGAGCTCCAACATGTTGTGGAAGATGGTTCACCCTGCAGAGAACCATCCTGATTGCAGCTGTGTGTCCGTTAGCATCTCTTTGCGAATACAGAAGTGAAATATCTCAGCTTCAGCAGTCCCAGTTCCCCCAGCTCCAGCCAAACGGATCCTACCTACCTCGCGAAGGCTAGCGTCTGACGAGCGTAGCACAAGGAAGTGCAGCCAGGCATCCAGTCTATGCGACGCCACCACCCCTAGAATGGATCCCTAAGTTTTGGAGACCCCATGTGTGAAGGCCTCCACGTTGTCGCGGGAGCAGTCGCCGTGGGCCTTGCCTTGTGGCAAGAGAGGCTGAGCCATAGATCGTATAAGAGGTCAAGTAGCCAAAGAACAAGTAAGCAAATGGGCAACAGCCGGAAGCTTGGAATGCCAGTCCCCAGGCTATTTTTACTAGCAGATTCTAATGCTAGCAAATCCCATCAGCAAGTAGGTAGCCACATGTTCTCATCCTGGTTTTGCAAATTCAGGACTGGTTATTTTTGACAGCCAGAAATGCTTGCGTAAACCATCAAACCTGCTGCAAGAAACCAAATTCTCCATTTGGTCCATGTTTTGCACATGGGGGTCAGCCCCACACCCTAATCCCCCTCGAAGCAAATCTTGGCGAGTACTTAGGCTTAAGCAACTTTGCAGAACGTGATGTTCTGATCTTCGTCCATATTTTTTGTTACTGGGGTGGCTGCGCCTAAGCCTGAATACCCCCCCCCCCCACTCTTTCTTTGGCAAACGCGATCATTTGGCAGTAATATCACCAATTCAGCAATAAGATGCATGTTCTCATTTGTTCCCATGCTTTGCAATGCAGATCTGGGGCTTGCGCCCCAGCGCACAATGCCGGTGCTTGTTTTGAACTTAAGTTAAGCCAACGTTTGGGTGCCCTTGAAACCCTTTAATGGGAACCTGCATTTAATTCGGAAAAGGGCTCAAAAAGAAACAGATACGCAGGGGGGCAGGCTCAGTGCCAGCTCGGAGATGCAGTAATCTGCCTGAAGTTCCGCGCTGTCCCTTGCATGTAAACCCTGCAACACACAGAGTGAAGTCAAAGCGCGTAAAAAAGATGATAGCCAAGACAACAATGTCAAGAAAAACAGGCCAGTACACATGTCGTCCTTAGCAGAATGCCCACAATCCCTGAAAACCTCAAGAATGCAACCTCCTTAGCGTCCTGACCCTGGTTCATGGAATCATGCACAACCTTTGCGACCCAAGGAGCACCACAGCCGGCGAACGAGCGGCAAAGCGCGGCTCGGCTAGCTCTGGCCGACGGCCAAGTGCATCTCGGCAAGAAGATTCGCATGTGACCTAAGCCTTAACATCGTAAATAGGAGCACCCTTTACTCATGGTAATAACATGTATGTTACCAGTCATGATGATGGTGACCTTTCGGATTATCAAAACTCACTAGCATGCTCTCCATGCTGATGATGGAGTCCAACTCATCACCTTCTAATTGCAGCTGCAGCCTTGCGCGCTGACCTGACCTTCGAGCATGATTGCCCAAGCCGAAGACCCCTGAGCCCGTGAGCCCTCAGAGGGAATGTCCATATGTAGCAGTTCCGGCAAAGTCCTGAGCCCGCCCCAAGCCCTGAACCCTCTGAGCATGTGCTGCTTGCATTGCCTATGTCTCATGCGCTAATTACTTCTGGTGATGCCGGTTTGAAAGGTAAGCAGGGTCCGTCTTCATAGACTCGACGCATAGCTCCTGTATCAACCCAAAGCTACGAACATGTAACACCGCATATGTACTATGTACTCCCCATACAACTATCTCATAACCCACGTTGCTCCACATGCATGCGGGGAGCTTCAACGCATAGCCCGTGCTCGTATGCCCGCGCGAGCACGCAGCGGGCTTCTACCTGGCATGGGTGCTAGCAGGCGACTGTGCAGCCGTTCTACATAGACCCACGTAAGGATGTAGGGACAGAAACGAGGATTACGAAAGAAGATCACGATAATGTTGAGATTTCGCATAGACTTAAAGTTGCGGGGCCCGTCCAGCAGTCCAAATGCAGCCACAGCCAGCTCCACCAACAACCCTGTTAAACAACCTTGACGTCCGGCCCCAAACTCTAGCAGCCAAGCCGCAGGACTTTGGCTCAGGATCGCTGCTCGGAGAGCTTCGCCAAAGTCCTGGACAATGGAGACAAGACCCAGCTTCTAGGCAAAGTCTAGAAATAGCCACAAGAATCTTTTGCCCGATGTATGGGCAGGCCAGGCCTCAACAGTTTTCAGGAAGATTTGAGTGAGTTGCGGATTAGGGCGGATCAGCACATGCCTCCGAGATTCGTGTTGAGCCTCGAGTTGTTCATTGTCATTGCAACTTCGCATGACTTAGCATCTCTTTGTGAATACCAAAATGAAACATCTGGGCTTCAGGATTCTGACTTCCAGCCTAACAGATTCAATTTACTTCTGAAAGGGTAGCATCCGACGTGTCTAAGACGAGCAAATGCATCCAGTCTCTGGGGCGCGCATGATTCGCTATGAGACTGGCCAAAGGATCGCCCCAACTTGCCAGAACCTCATGGTCGCACCTGTCCTCTCTACACAATGCACAACAGCAGCATTCAAATTTGGAACTGCGACCGTATGCCCTTCTTAAAGTCTTGCAATTCTGGTGAGCCGTATTAAACAGGTTGCTTGATTCTATGCATTTGGCGACGTGATCCCTAAACCCCACACCCTTCATCGTATATTTCAAGCTTGAACTGTTGAATCCAAAGGCCTCTTCATCCCCCGACCTTGTGCAAAGCCCGCCATCGCATCTGAATCTCTTAAGCCATGAACGAGAGGTCATGGTAGTGATGAGTTTTTCATGGCTCTTTCAGAAGGGACAGGGCTTTCAAATCCTCTCTCTAAACCCCGCACGCTCTAGCCTCAACAGCTCCAAAGCGTTAGCCCGCAGCAAGCCTGGCCTCGTTCGTTTCGAACGGGACCTCAAAGCCCTGCTGCAGCGTCGATGTCACGTTCAGGGGTTTTAAGCTTTTGGTGCTCGTGCTTAAGGCTTGGGGTGTTACGTTTTACGCTTCAGGGTTCTGGCCTTGGCCTTGCAGGCTTCAGGTTGAGGATATTGGGGTTTAAGGCTTGGGGTTAAGAGTTTAGGGATGCTTGAGCTACCTTTATACATCGTCCGCGCCGCTTCACAGGCTTCTTGAACCGCGGCCACATTTACCGGCCCTAGACTGCAGCCCTTTGCCCGAAATTGAGGCTTGTGTTCTGGTAGAAGTCCGTTTCTCGAGACCTGTAGACTAAGTCATGAAAACCGCCGCATGTGGAGACAAGCGAATCCATATCGGTCTCTCACGAATTATGGATCTTGAAGAACTTATGTAGAAAGACTACAGAGAAGCCCTAAACCTTCTTACAACCCTAATGCTAAAGGCCTTTCTTGAAGTTATGAACTGCTGGAGGTTCGATGGCGTTAGATAGAGGAGAACCAAATCGAGAACACAATGGATAATGATATAGAAGCTGGGATTATACCAGGGCTTATAGGGTTCCTCATAATCGCTATTGCAGATCACATAAACCCGCCTAGGAGATCACCTGCAGTTATAACCAATTCGAGGACCAGGCTGTAGGTTACATTTGCCGGGGTATACAGACTATAGCTCAGCTGTAGCCGGCACGGCTCATCAAAACGTGAACTGTGCTTGTGATTTCGTCCTCAAGGATTCGAGGAGACAGATCTTGAAGTGTCAGGTCTCCAGGGTTTCGGGTAGACATGGTAAACCCACCAAAGCTCCATGAAACAAGAAATCGCTCTTTTCCATGATGCCCTCATATGAAGCCCGAGACTTGAGGATTTGCGTCTTACCAACCCGCAGATGTCTGGAAAGAAAAAATCTTCAATATCCGTGACGTGGATTCTACTCCTCATCCCCAACTTCAGCATGCAAGACAACCTTGGAAATACTACGAGTAACAAACTGGCGGAAGATTGACCTTGGCTCAAGCGTAGTGTAGACCCCAATTCATTGATTTCATGGCCAACCTGTTCTATAGTACTTGTAGCACAATAGCAATCGTATGCTGTCTTCACCCAGATCTCGCTGGCATACCCTATCTAAACGTCTACTGCCACAAGCTTTGAGGAAACCATCCCTTCCAGCCCTGCGCAGTAAACCACGAACATTCCCAAATACAAACTATACCAAAACACAACGACGAATCCGGGGACAGTCAAGGCTCCAAAGCCCTCCACCTTGGAAAGAGCACGAACTCGCCCAAAAGACACCCACACAAATCCTGAAGACCTGAGCCATCTGAAGCCCGACCCCGAACAGCCCTCAGCCAAACAGGCCCTGTATAAGCCCAGTTTCCATGTCATCTTCCATTTCTTGTCCATTTGATTCTCCATTGTTGAGGGTAGCATTCTGTTGATGCCCGGTATATCCCGATGTAGCCCTAGATATCTATATGTATGTATGCATACCTATAGTAGATCTCCCTTTGCTTTTCCATATCCATTTGATTCTCGATTAGAGCCCCAAGGTAACTGGAGACCCGAGCCCCCACTTGGGTTCCAGTAGCTGTGGCAGCAGGCCGAAGTCGTCTTTGGACCTGGGTTTGTTTCCCTGCATCCACCCCAAAACCATTAAACTTAAACCTTTAACCCTCAACTGTATGGGAGATGCTGTGGATGGATGGAGCCTCGCTCTATACAATGCTTCGGAACAACGGATATCGAAATTGATAAGACAATGGAACATGACATGGAAACTGGAAGACTGTCATCATCGTCCCTTTGGGCTCGTTTCGTGGTCCCTGCCATAATACAGCTCCTAGCAGGTCCTCGTATTTAGGGTGCATACCCTACACCTTGCGAACTCACATGCTACGGCGAACCTGGGAGGGAAGGAAGATCTGACGTCCGGGACGGGCCACACCTGAGGAATCTAGGGATTCCAAGTATACGATAAGTGATATGGCGGTTGCCCCTTTCTTTTACATTCCCCTATGATAGCAGTTCTCAGTACCAATTGGGTAATAACTATAGCATAAACTTGTTTGTAGCCTTGTCCTCCCTATGTTAGACTGTTACTGGGTGCGGGGGGGGGACCCAAAGTATAATTTGCATTGAAGTTCAGCGAAGCTCTGCACCCGGCCTGGATCCTCTCCTCGTGCAAGGCGCTCATCCCATGGTCGAATTTGACCTGGTCGCCTGCCGCAACGCGCTGGGATTAAGGATCCAGGGCTTAGCGGCCGAAACGAACAGGGTAGTGGAGAATCAAATGGAAAAGAACATGGAATATAAAAGAGAAACTGCTCTCCGTGTTTCAGGTCGCCTGCAGAGGCTCCCTTGCAACCCCTTTGGAAGCCTCCAACAATGAATCCCAAAACTGGCCATAGAAGGATAAGGTCCTCTGAGCGGCGGGCCTCTGCAGGACTACGTGTTTGTGAGTCCACCTGAGGAATCTAGGGATTCCAAGTATACGATAAGTGATATGGCGGTTGCCCCCCAAAAGGGACCCCTAAGTTTTGGAAATCCCCACATGCATCTGTGCACATGAAAAGCATGCCCTACACTTGGTCAACCTAAGTGCAAATGAAGAAAAAAGTGTGATTTCATGTTTACGGTTTAGTCTTTAAGATTGAGGCCCTTAAATATTAAGCCCTGAGCCGTAAAGCCTAGTTTTGACACCCCCGAGTCGCCCTGTGCCCCTGAGTTCTGCACATGGAGTGCTCCATGATCGCCTCCACAGGGGCGACGCCCTCAAGTTGGTCACGGAAATACAACTGGGAGTTTCCATGGCAGTTTAAGGTCTACGTAAACCCAGGGATAGACAGCGGAGAACAATGCTATCATAAGGGTGCCTTTCAGGATGATTTTGCAGAAGAAGTTTCCATAAACAGGCGATCACTAGATAGATTCTAGATAGATCCCCAAAATACAATCCGCAGTATGAGGACCCCCCTCCCCCCCGAAAGGAACCCTTAGTTTTGCGACACCCGCACCCCTAAACCCTAAGCCCTTAAACCCTAAACCACTGTAGTGCGAAGACCTGGGACAGGTCTCGGGTTGATGGGTCGTGCAAATCCATTGCTTGGAGGGGTGGTTTACGCATAACTTATAACAACCTTACATTTGTAATTATAGCCCACTTACAACTCCTCCTCAGGGGACTTAGGAGGCTTATAAAACTTGGCTACAAGTAGAGTCGAGGACCGGTGCTAGAGGCCCATCTCGTTGTGCTACAAACATAGTCTTCACCAAACCCCTGATTGGATTAAAAACAGATCCCTCCCTAGAATCTCCATACAATCCTCAAGGAAATGCAAAACGATCATTTTTGGGGATCCTATCAGGGGTCTGGGTCTGCTTTTTATCGAAGGTCTCGAGAGCAAATGTTTAGAGACCGCTCTGAAGTCAAGGAAGCGATTGTCACCTCGCATCACCAAGACAGATGGGATTCTATTACAGATATGCAGGGTTGGGGCTACTTACTCATTTCGGTTGCAGGGTAAGCATCTTCGCTGATACGTGGGTAACAAACAAGGACGTGCGGTGCCTGTTGCAGAACAGTATAGTAACGCCGGAAATGTATCAGTAGAGCACTTCAAGAGCTGCAAATGCGCACATTGTTAAGCTCTTGCACGCAACCACAAGGAATAGATAGCACTCAGCTTTAACTCACCAATGACTCACGTGGTTGTCACACATGCGCTGCGTAAAAAGCCTGCTTTATTCAGCTCCATATGAGCCATTGCCTAAACTCCGAGTGTCCCCCCTGTATAATCCCGTATATAACCACCGTTAAGGAGTTTAGACCCTAGACTAGTCTCCTATAGCCCCCTTAAGGAGTTTAGACTACAGCTCGTTTGGAGCAGGGCATCCGACACTCGTGTCCGCAGATAACATCAGCCCCCTCCCCCCCCGAACGCAGAAACCCGCAAATCACACATCCCCAATCGAAGCAGGTTGGATGAGAGTTGAGCGAGCTGTTGCTGAAAGGAGGACATGCCAACTGAACCATTCTAGCACGACTTTCAAAGCAACACCCCCCTCAACCAAGCGTCTTCAGCCCTGTAAGTCTCATTCCCAGACCCCTCTGCTTACACCTTTTTGGGGCTACAGCCCCACAAGCAAGGTTGGAGGGCTAACTCCCTAGCCCCAACAAACCATATACATGTCCAGGGACTGATTGAGCCAAGGGGCGTGCGCTGTATGCCGCGATGCGAAACTACATTATTGAGCCAACAGTGCCGCAGAATTCCCGCACCTCAAGCCCCGACCAAGCAAATTGTACAGCGCACACTCATTACTCAGTAAAGCCTAGCAGAAGCCCCCTATCTGAATGCAACACCTGTGAACCCTGCACCCTGTCCCTTGACTGCACATGAGAACATCCCTCGAATACTCAATTCACACTTACAGAGGCATTCACGATTCCACGATTGAAACTTTTGGTAGCGTAGCACCAGATCGTAGCTGCGCTGTGTAGCTGATTCAGGGAGCTACTATGTGTGACTGTCCTTGCCTGCTCTTTACACGGTGGGGCTACGATTAGCGACTAGATGGAGACGCAGTGCAAGAGCCGCTGCTTGCCCAGCATGATTGAAAGACTCATCTGAAGGCTCGTCGCGATGATGATGATGATGATGATGATGATGACGATGATGATCATGATGATGATGATGATGTTGATGATGATGATGATGTTGATGATGATGACGATGATGACGATGATGATGGTGGTTATTATTGTAGTATTATCATGTTGATGATGATGATGAGGAGGACGATGAGGAGGATGAGGAGGAGGACGACGACGTAGCACCATGTCCAGTATACATGCACATGATTAACACTATCCACACGAGTCGGTTGGCAGAATGGGTGTACAACAACGCGGACGTTCGCCGCGACCGGCGCTGCCACCGCAGCTGTCAATGCCACCACCATCACCAGCACGGCCGGCAATGACACCAAGTACTGGTAATGCAATCTACAGTATCAACACCACAAACTGCTAAACACCATCACTCCCGTTCCTGAAGCTGGTTGAGGGGCACCGTAAAATAGATGCGTCATGTCACTAACCCAGGTCTGTGCGAGAGCAGCAGTATTTGTATCCTACCGTCATCAGTCAGCAGCTGCCACACCATCCTCATAAAGCGAGACTGGCCAAGAAATGCTGGACGTTAATCCAGTTAACGGTCTAAAGCAGGCATATAGGAGTGCAGCACCTTGCCAAGTTGCTAGCTCGACAGAACCGTCGTGGCCTCTTGGGGTTCCATCTCGTGGAGGCACACGTTAAGCTCTAACTGTTCCAGCTTCAAACATGAAATTGAACTCCATTTTACAGCGCATGCAATCTGTTCTTTCTGTGCTGGCTCTTGCTTGGCCGTGCTTTGTCAGCAACTGCGCGCCGGCGGCGGAAAGCAGGCGGGGCTCAGCTCGAGGGAAGGTCGAGTTTAGGAATGTTTCGGACACGATGTTTCTGGCTCCGCACAAGGCTTCGTTGCGCTACATGAGAGAGCACAACAACTTTGAATCCGCGCCAAGGCTGCCACAAAAGAATGTGCCAAAGAGGGGGAGCCCTTCCGATCGTAGAAGTTTGAACCCCAAAACCCAAACTCTGATATACTTATTGGGGGTTTGTAAGGAATATGGGCATTTATATAATATATGGGGATTATATAGGGATTCTACTCCCTTACTCCCTGCCAAGAACTAGTAGGTATGACGGCCCTGGCGCCTAAACATCCTGAAGCCTGCAGTTTTGGCGGCTCGCCGCGTTTGGGCTTGGCTTGTCATCTGCCTCCTTGGCCTGCACAGCAACAAAAACTGCAAAAACATGCCCAACCCTCCCCTTAATCTAGCTTCGGTCATTGCTGGATGTGTATTGCATGCGTGCTTACTGTAGATGGCTTGAAGTTCAAGGCTTGATAGCTTTTGTATGCTTTTGTTGACTCCCCCCTTTTCCCTTAAGCACCAGTAAAGTAATTAAATGGGACGGCTCCTTACACACCACAATATACTATGGTCCTTACTCCTGGTACCCCCCCCCCCAAAAAAGAAAGGACCTCTAGTTTTCGGGAACAGGTATCCCAATCAAAACCACCTTCCATTATTGCTATACAGTCCCAAGAGAATCCCTATATAACTTGTTTTTTTGGTGCAATAAGGATGTCCTGGCAGCGCGTCAACTTTTGCAGTGGGAGGGTGTAGAGACAGGCGGGAAGGGCAGGCGCACGCAAGCCATCTCGAATGTGCTGTGAAGGTTGTACTACCCAGTATACCGGGCTGCAGTTTCGGAACTTGAAATAAAGTGGTCATAATGAGGGAACTCTAGCATTCACTACAGATACATATTATGGTATCATAAGTTACGTTCCCGAAGAGCAAGCCAGTATGCCCCACCACGTACTCTCAGTTTCCATTACATTTGAAAAGCGTTGTTTTTCCTTCCGATGCTCCAGTATTGGAGTAATATCCCTGTTCATTCAAACGCCTGAGCCCTATAAACCCCAAACCCCGAAACAATATACACCCCCGTATGCCTGTGTGTAGCATGAAGCAGTGGCAAGCTTGACACAACACTACAAAACCAGTCCAGGGTGGGCCTGTTGCTCCAGCTCTGCTGCAGCTTGAATTTCATCGATGTCCAACTTCATGATCAGAACCTGCTGGCCGCAGGGTAGGGAAGAGCAAGCAAAACACACATATGGTTGTGAATCAAAACCCCATTTTGTCG
>CAJNIZ010047438.1:124024-143217 GCA_905231905.1 Symbiodinium pilosum | reverse complement strand
CCCAGTTTCGCGCATCCGCCATACCCAACCGATAAGAAAAATGTGCTTAAACGCACGGCCCCTTAGGGGCGCCGTCACCTTCTTTTTGCAGGTTGGCGCCGCCCCTGCGGAGGCCTCTGCTGAAGCAAAGGCTGCCGTTCAGCCAGGCCCGCTTTGGCTTCAGTAGGGATTCAGGGCAGGAGGGCTTCGGACTCAGGACATTGGTTGAGAGTTATGAAAGAGGACTCCTTTGGACCTACGGGAATTGCATAATGAACAAAGCCGGTGAGCAGTATTTTATTTGGGGATACTATGGTACCCAATATAGAGTAAGATTGTATCCTCCTTTTAGGTTTTTATATAAGGCACATAATCTTACTAGGTTCAACCACCAAAAACAACGCTACTCAGGTGGAAACGCCAGCACAAAAGGTAAATGCAACATGTAAAGGGTAGAATCCAGGTAGAAAAGGTAGAACAAAGTTAGAAACAAAAATGAGAACCTGGCAACAGGCAGAAATGGATTATTAACACGAGGTGGGAAAAAGGTGGAACAAGGGTATGCGAAATGTGGCAAGAAAAAGCGAAAGGTGACAAAAAGGTAGGGAACAAGCAACAACACACCTACGAAAAAGCCAAGTCTCAAACAGCGTTGTAGATATGATAAAAAAGATAGTAAGATGAAGGGCTGGAAACTGTAGCAAAACGCAGAAACCCTGTGGAGAAACAAACATGTTGCATACCTAGAAAAGATAGAAAAAGGTGGACCTCGCTCACCTTGCTTGCCAAACTACTGGCGACTTTGTTCCACCTATCCACCTTCTTTTCCACCTTTCAAACTGTTGTAAGCCTGTTCTCAACCTTTTCCATTTACTTGTTTTCTACCGTTGCCCGTTTCATTTGCCTGCTTTCTAGCTTGTTCCACTTGTTCCCACCTTTTTTGATCAAAAACCTTTCGCTCTCCGTCCAATGATCTGCGTTCATTAGTTCGTAAAGTTTATGGTTTTATGGCTTGCTATTCAATATTTGGTCTGGGCTTTGGTTCATAGGAACTGGAGGAAGCATCCAGTATCCAGGCATAAGCTTCTTCAGGTGATGTCCCTACCTGCCGGGATTTTGCTATAGAAGGACTTCATATGGGATGTCCCTAGCAATGTGCTTGCTCAGCTTCTGTTTGAGCCTCTAGTTTAAGGCTTGGGTTTTATTACATCAAGCAGGCTTGGAACCCCATAGAGCCTCCTTTGTGAAAGAACCGCGTGATTAGTAAGATGTACCAGGCCAGGTCAATTGACTTGTATCCATCACATTTTTACTTGTTTTTGAACAGTCTGGTCCGAGCATAAGTTAGAAAGAGCAGCAGCAGCCGCCGATCATGTTCTGTTTGAAGCCTGCATCCTGACGTGGTGTGGGAGCCTACAAAGCCACGAAGAACACTTTTTTTACCTATCTCCGGGAACCCCTTCAAACTTTACAAATCTTAAAATCGACATGCGTGATGTTTAAGGCCTATGCAAGACGTAGCCGTGGATCCTGAGCAGTCTTAAATAAACATCAATCCAAAACACTAGCTCTTCTGCCCTGACGCAAAACGTCGAATCCTTCACCCCAAATCCTAAATCCCTAAACCCTATAGACCCTAAACCCTAAATCCCTAAACTCTAAACCCTAGACCCTAAACCCTAAATACCTAAACCCTAGACTCTAAAACGCACCTGTAAACTGCACGTGTCCGCCCAGAGCAGCAGGCGGGAAGGGACGACCTACCGGAGGCCTGAAGCCAGGGGACAGTGATAAACTTGGAGGTCAATGAGCTTACGAGTGCAGCAGTTGTGCTTAGGACTTACTTTAACGCACTTGAGAACCAACTTCTAATTAGGTTTAGAGTTTAGAGTTTACGGCCTCCACGTACGATTTGCGGTCTAGGGGTCAGGAAGTGCATCAAGGGGCTTGGGACAATAGCCGCGTGTTAGTGAGCAAGGTTTGGGACCAAGTAGAATGGGTCTTGGGTAGGGAAAAACACGAGTAATGACCAGGTGATGTCCTCACATCTTTCGTTATCATTATCAAGCGCGGATGTCTCGTAATATGCTTACCTAGAGTAGAATTAGAATACACGCGATAAGGAGTCCCGAAGAAACCTGCTGCACTGCCGTAATTCGGGTTTAGTTTGAAGGGTTTAGGGTTTAGGGTTTAAGATGTAGGCTGTAGGATTTAGGGTTTATGGTTCGCGGTTAAGGGTTTAGGGTTCAAGGCTCAGGGTAACTAAGTCCATGAACCTGGAATCTGGAGCTTAGGGCATAGAAGGCTCTCATGTTTTTGGTGCGTCTTTGCTTTTGGCATTCGTGCTTTTGCAGTGCGAATTTCATAGCGCCATCGTACTTGTATAAAGAAGGGTAATTCTTGCAACGTCGGCCTCTTGGGGCGGCCTTGACTGTCATGGACCATGTAGTTCCGGGGTTGACACAGTCCAAATGTTAAGCTTTAGAGAAAAGAGTCTCGTGGGGTTGCTCAGGGGCCCTGCAGTCTTCCGGTGACTTCATGTGTCATGCATGTCTGCCGCGGGAGTCAAGCCCCAAACCGTCAACCCTGCGACCGTGTGTTTAAGTGGCCTGGACCTTTCGCGCAGCAAAGATGTGTTTTCCTCACCCATTCTGAGAAGCGGCGCTAGAATATTCAAGTTCCATGCCTAGGCTTCGTAATGCACATGAGCTACGGGTTGTTAGTAGGGAATATGGGAATATGTTATTTCAAATGCAAGAGGGGCTAATTATGTAGGGATTATTTTCCCTTATTCCTTATCAGGAACCAATAAGATGACTGTGCTGTTTCATGTTTCTTGCCATTGGCAGCCATCCAACGTGTGTAAACTCAAGGGGGCTGCGGATATGGCACAGGTAAGGGCCAGGCTCGGCAGCGCCAGGCCTTGCTCAAATGGGTTCGGGGTCGAGGGCTTGGACATTTATGGTCCCCCTTAAGTAGATAGAATATGGGGTATACGGGGATCTTATTATAATATACGAATATACCCAAAGCCATGTTCTGTCTACTTAAGGGGGGCTAGATGCTTAGGTAGCTATGTTCCAAGCTATAAGGCATGGTGGTTGGGGTTGTAGAGGTGATAATGCATGGGCATTGCGTGCAGGCTACTACGCCTCTGCTGGCGCGTCCCAGTCTGCGGGTGCGGATCCTAGTTGTCTAGCGTTTTGGGTTTTGGGGTTAGGGTTTAGGGTTGAGGGATGCGCACTAGGCTTGTAATTTCCCAAAAATGTGGTTCCGGTCATGTACCTTTGAATACTATAGGGACTCCCATGCCCGGACGCCTGATCTTTGGATCTTTGGATTGCTGACGCCATATGTATACACGTGTATATATATATATGTATATTCATACCTATGTATATGTACATATGTATATATCTATATACACATCCCTATACATCCGCTTAAATAGGACCGCATTTTTAGAAGCCTCCCATACCTCAGACATAAAAATGAACGAAGAATCTGAGCGCGGCCTCTGAAGCCCACTTACACGTTTTAGGGTCTACTGCTCGTTGGGGGGAGAGTTGGGCTTAGGGTTTTGGAGTTCAGGGTTTAGAGTTTAGGGCTTAGGGTCACCCAGTGGCACATCTTCTCCTAAGGGCCCCAGCACCCAGCGCTCTTTGGTTTTGATACCAAACCTCCGTCAACTGGAACAGAAAGCCCCGTTTTTTGGGTACTTCTACCGTCGACCGCTTTGACCACGCCCCTCGGGCCTCAGGGGGAGGGAGCACATGCCGGTAGTTTTGGTTTCGGCGTTGGGGGATCTTGTGTAGTGTGTGTGTGTGTGTGGCGGGGGGTCCCAGAGTTCATCTCAGATGTTGATCCTGTGGACGGACAAAATCTTGCACGACCATCTACACTCCCTAGCTTATTGGTGGTTAGTAGGGAATAAGGGAACACAATCCGTATATAACCCATACGTAGTATATTCCTTTGTTCTTTCCCTACGACCCCTCCCAGCGTGATACTCCAGAAATGAGCTACAGGATCTTCACACCCCATGTGAGCCATAATCTAAACTCCTTAAAGGGGGTTATATAGGGGATTATATAAGGAACTACTATAGGGATATATACGGGGGATACTAGGAGTTTAGACTATAGCTCATCTGATGCAAGATGTCCGTTCGCCCTCTCCAGACTTTGATCTCGATAAGTTCTGGCAGGTGGAGGAGGTGGGTCTAGTGGCAGCTACTATGACAGCCAGCGCAGTCAGCCGCAAGGCCGTCAGGAGTTGACTACATCAAGGGGGCGTTAGGTGGTTCCTTCCGGCCCAAGATAGAGGCCGTGTACAAGATCGATGTAGAGGGCGTACGGGGCAGTCGGGAGTATGAGTCCTTTGTAGAAGCCCCACAACTCTTTTTGTTTGAAGGGGATCTGATGTCAATTCACGGCGGGCAGCCCCGCGAACTTTCCGGATACTGAACAGGACCCTGACCCAAGTTGCATTCCTTCTGGCACTTACCATATTCTTGCAGCCCTCTTTTACGTAATTCCCATCAATCTTCCTTTATCATCATATTTCCGGGCTTCCTGTTCCGGAAACCTTTTGGTGATGAGGCTTTCTGCAGTTACTCCGGAGCTGTAGAGATGCCAGGCCAAAGGACCAACGTGACAGGTCAGGATTAATCCCCACTCGCGAATATGAAACATTCTCAGTGTGGTAAACTATAATATCTATAAGGTTCCAAGTACCTAATAATCAAATACTTACCCCAAGACTGTACTACAATTCCTATTACCAAGATCCCAAGTACCGAGTATTGGGTACATGGACCCTTAGGGTATATAGTTCGATCTTAGGGGGTTGGGGGTTTTGATGTTATGGGGGGAGGGGATGAAGGCTCTGCGTTCCGGGGCGTGGATTCACAGTTCAGTTGCTTGGGCATGGGGTTTGACCCTGACTCTTGGTTGGGTTTCTAACCCAAAGCTTCCATGTAGCTACATAGTATATACCTGGGCTTCAAAGTAAGTATGTGTGAACCCTTTCGGGCGCCAAGTATATACGTGGATCAATGTTAGGGATCCTTTATAGTTTTGGGGTATGGGATTCCTTATACTTATGTAAAGGATCCTAGGGTAATGTGGGCTAAGATACTATGTACGTATATGGACCCTGTAAGTACTTGTGCCTATGTCAGGTGGTGTGGAGGTGCAGTTCCGCATGATTTGGACTAGGTACCCCAGTAGTACCCTTTTCCCTCTGCATTTTGGGGTCTCCTTATTAAAGCTGATCAATAGAAAAAGGGTACCCTTATTGTTCAGGGTCTACTGGGGAACCTAGTGGAGTTCTATGAACTAACCAAAACCTCCTATGTGTTTAGCTCCTTTTTTGGGCTTGCCAAGAAAGGAACTTCATAGCAGGGTCAGGATAGAGGCCTCTCTTCGGTATCCTTATGGCAAGGATTCGGCCTTTGGCAGTTTCTTTGCTTATTGGTTCTTAGTAGGGAATAAGCAAACATACGACCTAGGGATTATATAGGGATTAGATTCCCTTTCTTCAACTAAGGAGCAGTAAGTTCGGCAGGCACAAAGATTTTGTCTTGGTTATTAGGAAAAAGGAGCGCACGAAGGAAACTTGCGGTGGCCAACTTGATCCTACAAGCACGTCCTACGCCCGAAACTCCAAAGGCCAGGCTTTAAAATAGGTTTTAAGGTGTTAGGGTTCAGGGTTTAGGGTTCTGAAAGACAGCGCGGATAACACTGACAAACGGCAACGCTGGTCCAACAGGTTTTGCGCCCTGACCCAACAAGTCTTGGGCCCTTACACCAGGTCCCCAGGTCACAAATGCTGTATCCCACAATACAAGTTACCCAATTACACCCGGCGCAGCCGGAATCATAAGAAGCCTGCTCTTTTCTTGGACCTGGACCGAACAAGAGCAGGTCCTACCTAGCCCGGACAAGGTTATCCTGCAGCCTGTTAAAACGATGACGGCAGATAACACTCATGTTCAGCAATATATCTGCCTGGCATCCTACATCATTTGGTAGGTTTGGGAAAGCCTACATTTCCATGCTTAGGGAGTGAGCATCTCTCTGAAATGTTTCCCTGAGAGTCCACACGCGTAAATAATCCGGCTTTAGATTCCCCTTAGTACCATAATCTGAATGGTTTCGGGTACCTGAAAACGCTAGGATTTGAGTACCGGGGTCCTTAGGGTTTTGCAAATCACTAAACTCTAAACCCTGAGTCTTACACCCAGATGCCAAATGAGCCATAGCCTAAACTCCTAGTATCCCCCTTAACAACCCCTATACTCCCCTAGAAAAGCCCTTATACAACCCCCCTCCAAGGAGTTTAGACCCTAAACCCTGAACCCTAAACTCTAAATCCTATATAGCCGCCCCTTTACGCAGTTGAGATTATGACTCAAATCCGAAATATTGAGCCCCGCGCTCTCAGCCGGGCATGCCGCAAGCATTCAGAGGCCGACCTCCGCCTGAAAAGCCTTCTTCAGGCCAGATGGGTAGCTTACGGTTTTGGGTTTAGGGTTTAGAGTGTAGGGTTGAGGGTTTAGGGTCAGGGGGGCTGCGTGCTTAAATGGAAGAGAAATTGAAACTTTAACTATCTTGAGGGCTTTGGGTTTAGGGCTCAGGGGCCTATGAATAGTAAGTATCCTAAAGCCTTCTGCAAGACGAGAATGACCCAGATGTCCCGAGTATTGACATGCTTACAAAACCGGCCGGACTCCCCAATTAGGTTTGAAACCGGGGCTTAGGATTTAGTTTTTAGTTTTTAGGGTTTGGGGTTTAGTTTTTGGTTTTAGGGCTTTAGGGTTTGGGTTTTAGGGTTTGGGTTTTAGGGTTTGGGTTTTAGGGTTTGGTGTTCAGTGTTTGGGGTCTTGTGTCTAGGGTTCATAGCGTCTAGGGCGACCGCCCTTATGGCCTGAAACCCTAAACCCTACTTGAGGGGGACTTGGTAAGTCGGTAAATAATGGAGATTGGAGTTTTGTGGTGTAGGGTTTAGGGTTCGGGGATGGGATATAGGGGTTAATAACCTACTTACTAAGTCCCCATGACCCTCCAAGTAAACCCTGAAACAAGGGGGGGCAAAGTTCCGAGCCGGCAGTCCTCGACATCCACCGCTCTAGCACATGCCCGGAACCCCCCATGTACCATGTACAAAGACCATATGATTGGTATTTTATCTGGGGATACTATGGTACCCATTATAGAGTAAGTTTATATCCTCCTCCTCTTGGGGTATAGTATTTTATATAAGGAATATAATCTTACTAGGTTCAACCACAAAAAAACCTACTCATACAAGCAGGATCTAAATAAACTGACCCTGAACCCTAAACCCTCGGGGTCCTGGTGGGTGGTTTTATATTAGGCTTCTCGGGCTCAAGAGGTGGTATGAGGTGTCGCGTGACTCTGCCGACTGTTTTCCTTTAGTGTGAACTGCTTGGAGCTTCAGGGGGATGTAGGCAGATAGGGTTTAGGGTTTAGGGTTCAGAGAGTCAGGGGGATATAGGTAAATAGTGTCGAATAATGGAGAATCTAATGGAGCAGAAAAGGAAGAATGAAGTGACAACTGGGTCTAAGTTCGGGTTTATAGCGGTATAACAGTACTTGCTGGGATGGTCAGTCAGGGGGTCTGCCTGAGTAAATTCTAGTACTGACCAGGGATACCATACGGCTTATAGGACTATTCACCAACTGTACTAATTCCTTGAAACCATCCCATTCATGACCTAAACCAAGGCTTTGGGTTAAAAACTAAGAGGCATGGATCCACATAGGCGGCTGTCAAAAGTCTGGTTCTTGTTTGGGTAAGTCTTCGGCGGCTTCGTATACAGGGGACCCACAAGAGCGTCATTTTTCTTCCATAGGTAGTCCCAATACTACCCTCCAATAGGCTACAAGAGTCCCCATAACCCTAAGCCCTTAACCCTGAACCTCAAACCCTAAACCCTAAAAATTCTTCCAGGGTGCAGCATGATTATCGTTTCAGCCTCACAGGCCCTATTCTCCCGCTTTACATTCCCTGTTTAATTTGCACCGCAGTCCCGCTACAGAACTATCGGTTTGGGGTTTAGGGTCCCTAAATCCTAAGCCCTAAGCCCTAGATCCTAAACCCGAGGCCCTAAACCCTAAATCCTAAACCCTAAACCTTAAGTCCGTGGGGCCAGGGTTTAGAATTTAGGGATATAACGTACCGTAATTTGGGTACATCGGGTTTGGGGTGTAGGGTTTAGGGATCTAAGGTGCCATAACATGGGCATATTATAGGGTTTAAGGATTTACTGTACCCTAATATGGGTATATAGGCTTTAGGGTGTAGGGTTTAGGGTTTGTAAGGTGCCCTAGTATGGGCATATAGGGTTTAGGGCGTAGGGTTTAGGGATTTAAGGTGCCATAATATGGGTATATAGGGTGTAAGGTTTACGGATTTAAGGTGCCATAATATGAGTGTACAGGGTTTAGGGTGTAGGGTTTAGGGTTCTAAGTTACCATACTAGGGTTATATGGTAAGTAGTAGTGGGGTTTCCTTATTATAGTAACTTAACTTAAGTTCCTTAACAGCAACCAGACTCTGGCACGTGGTTGGGTTCAAGCAACAGAACAAGCTTGTCATCAGCCACACCTTCTGCCAGACTTCATGCCCTCCAGCCATATACCCCGTGCCACCCTGAATGTTGAACTCTACGACATGTTCTGGTGTTGAACCGGGTGTGGGGGAGCGGGCAGAACATTGCCTACGCAATCCCCAGTAGCGGTACTTATATTCACTTCCCCACTCCCTTTCAAGCCTCAGTATGTAAATCCATGCAGTAGACTGAGCCAGGCTACGTGGCTTCCCCGGGCGTTCGGGGTGGCTTCCACGGAAGCGACGCGCAACGCGCTCATGTGGAAGCGATGCGCGGGGAGCCCTGACAAGACGGCTCCTGAATCTGAGTGTAAGGTCCCGAATTTAGGGGTTGGAGAGTTCAGGGCTTACGGTTTAGATCTTAGGCTTCAGGGTCCAGTAAGGCCAGGGTTCAGGGCAAAGTTAAGTAGGGTCTAAGTTCGGTTTGGTTGTGGTTACCTGGAGGGTCAGAGGGACTTAGTAAGTAGGTTAATAACCCCTATAACCCATATAGTACCCCTAGTTATTCCCATCATTGACCTACTTACGAAGTCCCAATGACCCTCCAACTAAGATGTTCGTATGGTACCCCTTGAAGGTGTTGAAGCGATGATTTACAAGGCTGGTGTTTCAAGGAAATTTAGGTGATCGCAAGATATGGTGGCTTCCCAAAATTAGGGGTACCTTTCGGGGGTCCCTATATTAAGGACTATAGTACATTGGTGCCTATATTGGGGTACCCTATTTTGGGGGAACTACCAGATTTTGTTGGCAGATATCATGGCACAATTTCCGTCACATTTAGGTTGCACGAGTTATGCCCCTTCCGTGGGTGTGGGTGAGGTTCTAGCGTATAGGGCTTAGGGTTTAGGGTTGCCCGGTAGCATGATCTAACAGTTGCAGTTGCATGGTTACCTGTGGAAATGCGATGAGGGATTTCTCAGAACATGCTAAACCATGGTGTTTACTTGTCGCAGAACCGGCTCAAGAAATTGGCACGGCTGCGCCCGTTCACGCAACCGGGCCACCGATGAGAAGTAAAAATAGTAGGTTTTTACAGTCAGTGGGGCAGACAGTCATGTATTCCCACTGTGGTTAAAATCCATGATTTTGAGCCTTCTTGCGAGCCCAGTAATTTAGTAAGCAGGTAAGAATGTGGCGGGTTTAAGTCGGGAACTTAGAACCGGAATCATAACCTACTTACTAAGTCTCCTGGGCGTCCAAGTACAGTGATAACCCTCAACCTAAACACCCCAAACCCTAAACCCTAAACCAGCAGCCCAGGCAAAAATGGTGACAGACGTGACTCTGGGATATACCTGCTGTCTGGTTGCAGGAATCGGTTTCGGTATCAACTTCTTGCCAGTGAAAGGCCTTCTCTCCTGAACTAAACTGGTGGTTTTAGGGTTCAGGGTTGCTTTAGGGTTTAAGGTTTAGGGTTTAGGGTTAGATTGGTTTACATAGTTTGCATGGGTTTACTAGGCAAAGCTAGGTTGTTACTTATATCCCTTTGTAGCTATTGTAGATGACACCAGCGTTTTGTAATAAACTTCCGCCGGGACTTTAAGACTGCAGTGCTCTGAACTTGCAAGGTGTTTTTAGGTTCCAGGGTGCGGGGGTTTTAGGGTTTCAGCAGTCTAGCTGTGAGGGTTTAAGGCTTTCAGTGTTTGAGGTTGGTAGGTTTTTCAGTGGAGTTTTGGAGTGTGGGGTTGGGGTTGTAAGGTTTCTGGGGCATTAGCGTGTCGAGGTTTGCGTGTTTTGGAGCTTTGGGTTTTCGTCGCTGCAGGGTGTTGAGTCTTTGGTTTTGGGCTTTGGTGATGTAGGAGTTGAACAAGTTTTCTTTTGATGGAATAGGGTCCTCAGCGTATCAAGGTACTGGCGCCCGTGGTGACCCTAAACGCTTATGATTGAGCTGTAGGGCTATACCGTCATCAATTGGAAGGAAGAGATTGTATATCCAGAGATTGCAGGCCCTGCCAGCAAACGATTTTTGGTACAGGATTTCATACTAGGATTTCTTGTTCCTCATGTCTGTGAGAGGCATTGATATCGGTGACGGCATCTTCTTCTCGGCCGTAATGTCCATCGGCATTCTTTTTGTGGGCCTGCTTACAGGTACCTCGGCAGCACGAGCTGAGACTCGATAGGATTATGTTCGCCCCCTAAACCCTGAATCCTTTCAGGTTGTGTAATACAGAGTAAGCAGCTCAGGGTAAGTTTATAACCTTAAGACATCTGTAGCTGCAAGTAAGTTTGCAAGCAGGTTATCCAGAGGAGTCCAGGCAAGGCTCTACGGGTTAGTGGTTAGCAAGTCTTTTTTCGCCAGGCCTATGCTCCAACTGTACAATAATGTAATACTGATCGGGCTGCGGTTTACCGTTTAGGGAGTCATTCCCCGTAAACGTCTACAAAAGGGGCGTTGTGCTGGTCCAATTGTAACTCCCATTCCCCTACGAGAGAATAGGTACTTTGATTAACGGGCTGTAGAGTAACTATGCACTAAAATATCTGCCCAATAGTAGGAGTTTAATTATACAGATTATACGGTCTCGGAGTAACCTGCCCTGAACCAAGAGGCTTGAACTTGGAGGCCCAATCCTGTTTGGAAAGGGGGTCTCGTAGTTATTTTCCTGCGAAGGGCCTCCGATCGAAGTTACATAGGACTTCCCGTATAGCAGGTCCTAGTTAGTAAATAGTTTCCACGCCAAACCCTAGGTCATATTATCTGAGGCAAACTCTCGCATTTAAAGGCTGCTAGCACGCCTTCACGGTCCAAATGCACGGCTATTGGGTGTTTTAGATACCCAAAGCCATGCAGATTTGTAGTATTTGTGAACTAACTCAATTGTTGAGGTACTTGGGACCCTTAAGAGATCAGATCAGGCTCTACATGTGATGTATCCCTGTTCGAGCTGTAGCCTGAACTATTTAAAGATAGAGAGGATTTTATGGAGGAGTATTATTGGGGTTATTGCGGGGATACTAGGAGTTTAGACCATAGCTCCTTTCCTTGTACATCTAGATTTATTCCCTATCCCTTTTTTCGGTGACTGTTCAGTGCCTATAAACCTAGACCACCGTCCTCCGTTCTGCACACCGCACCCTTATTTCCTCATGGTGCATGGATTCATAGATATTTTTTGTTTTCGTATGTAAACACATCCATACATATATATATATATATTATGTATATACATCTCACACCAACACACACGCGCGCACAAACACATTATACATATGTATGTAGTCATAAATGCGTGTTCACATGTATATATGCATTTATACGTATAAACGTGTATATAGATATACACACTATATATATGTGTGTGTGTGGGTATATATACATATACATGTATATATATATATACATTTCTAGGTCTTGTCAGCCAAGGCATGGCTGTCTGTGCTAGTACCTGCATGCTTTCTCCAATTCTAGCTGCGTTTCTTCCTTAGACCTTCCCAGGGTTCGGGGCTTAGGGCTTAGGGTTTAGGGTTTAGGGCTTAGGGTTTAGGGTTTAGGTCTAAGCCCAGAAGCCAAGGCACAGTGCTTAGTTCCCCGCCCGGCCTGGCAATGGCTCAGTTTGAGCCCTTGGCCGCCTTGCGCGGCAGTATCTGGATGGTCGGCAACCTCATGTGCCCGTAGCCTGGCAGGAAGGATGTAGGGCTTGGTGCGCCTTATAATGATTTCAAGGGATTGAAGGTAATGAGACTGTAAAAAAGCATCTCCAAACCTGCCCCAGAAAACCCTACACCTATGGAAGCTGATACATCAAGACAGGATGAAAAGGCTCATGGAGCACTGTAAACAACATGGGTTTAGGGTTGATGTACTATGGTCTAAACTCCTTACAGGCGGGCTGTATAGCGGAGTATCATAAGGCTTAAACTGGTCCCGGCATTTCTTGTGATGCTCCAGGCGTCTCCTTCGAAGTCTATCTGCCCGGCAGGCAAACCTACTGGTAAGTTCCTAAACCCAAACCCTATATCGCTACATCATGTATAATTACCATATGATTATTCCTATAACTGCCATATTACTAGAATATTCCTATATTGCTATACTGCCATAATTACTACAATATTACTATATTGCTAAACTTACAACTTTGGGAGCCATGTGACATAGCTCGTTGAGGCCACCAAGACCCTAAATGACCACAGGTAGGGACAAGCAGCCGGCATGGCCACATGCCCGCCAAAATGCAATGATGATTGAAGACCTGTGTGCACAAATTGTCAAATGCTTCAGGTTGGGTACTGCCCCCATCCAGTAACAGTCTATACGGGCTATATATAACCCTATTCTAATTAGCATCCAACTGTTACGGAGGGGGGGCAGTACCCAAGGCTTCAGGTATTTGTTTCGTATAGGGCCCCTCCAACCTGCCCTCGGTTTTAGGGTATGTAAATTGTCAGGGTTAATCCCCCAGAATTATTGCATAGATCTAGTGTTAATCTACCCCAAAGCCTTATTCTAGGCATTGTTTAGGCCCCTGGCCTTCAAAATCCCTCTAGACCACCACCAGGTAAGCCCAGTTTCTGTTTTATTGGCCAACTGAATTTCCATTACATTGTCCACTATTGAGACCCTAAACCGTAAACTTCAATCCCTCAACCCTACATGCGCATACATACCACCGTTATTTAGTCCTCTAGATTTTGAAAAGGTTGGGTAGACTTCCCTTCCCGTAGCTCCTTTTGGCCCTGTTGCACTGAGGGCATCCAAAACTTAGGGGTCCCCCATGACGGCCTTCGCATGATAAGGATTGCAATGCTGGGGGGGGGGGGGCTACTATAAGACCTCTATCCTGGGGTCGGTTTGAGCACATCCTAATCTAAATAGAATCCTTGTAAATCCGCTACAAATTAGTGTTTACAGGGCCCACACCCTAAAACCCTAAACCCTAAAACCCTAAACCCTAAACACCCTAAAACCTAAACCCCTGAACCCTAGCCTCTGGAGACTTCCAACCGAGGTACATCATCAAGCTAATCGGCATGGGCTTGGGCCTGACAGTGCCTTACTTGTCCTTGACCTACTTCGAGTTTAGGGTTAAGGGTTTAGGGTATGGAAAATAAGAGGGCTTCAGTAACCCTTACCCTGAAAAATTGGAACTCCATAACAGTCCTGTGATAGTTTGAGGGTCCTTACTTTAGGGGTGGCCTTACTCTAGGGATGGGTGAACTAAACTATCCCTCTTCACCTACTGTACCTGTGGTTGTTAGGATTCAGGGCCTAGGGTTGAAGGCCTGGAGTTTAGGCTTAAGGGTTTAGGGTTCTCTGGTGCATAAGTTGGAGTGGAGAGAGAAGTGTCTAAGACAGCATCTAGTCGGTCTGTGTATGGGACTTTAGGGTTTAGAGCTGGCAGAATGCGAGCCTCTACTTTTAGATTGCATTAATAATGTGGCTCTGCTGGGGAGAAGTTCTTAAGGCAAGCTCCCGGAAAATGCTGGTTAGATAGGAATGACATTGGGACCCAGTCTTAAAGTCTAACTTCTCCACCCTAAACCCCAACCCCCCAGTCCTTGAACTTTTCTGTAGGAAGCTCGAAGCCTTAAATCCTAAACCCTGTACCCCAAAGTAGTAAACCCTGAACCCTTTACCTTAAACTGCAGGCCCAGAACCCTAAACCTTATTCCCCAAACCCTGCCTGCGTAGCCTGAAGTCCCCAACCCCAAGCCCTAAGCCCTAAACCCTAAACCCTGCTGAGTCAGAAGCAGCAGCAAGGTATGGGACATGAGCAACATGATCTTGGGCTGGCTTCCGGGCCATTCTTCAACATGAATTTAAACTTGCCTGGGTTTAGGGTTTAGGGCTCCTAGTTCCCCAAATAGTAGGTCACTGGGATATGTTAGTATAGGGTACATAGAACCCAGTTCCCATTATTTAGGTAACTGGAGCCCCAGGGTTGTTTTGTAGTAAAACCCAACAAGGAATACATAATTGTGTTTCTTTCATGGTATATACCAAGTCCATAGGGAACATCGACATGTGCTTTCTTTTCTTTACTTTGCTGAATCGCAACAAGAAATGTGAAACTATAAGTGCTATTAGTACCGCAACCTCCCGGGCTAATGGAAGGGGCCCTGCCTTATATGCCTAGGTGGCTGCCCTAGTATCCCCGCCATATGCAACAAGGGTCCCATTAAGGGTCCCTCCAGTACCACAACCCTAAACACGTAACCCAACTAGGTTTACTGGCAGATTCGGACTCTTTGGCGTGCACAAGGAAGCTTCGTCGGATTTCGTACAAATGTTTTTTTTGGAGATGTCCACAAATACGGCTACACGGGTTGTGAGGGCTCCTATCAGGATTTTAAAAGGGAGGATTTTGAAAACTGTCCAAGTGTAATAGTCACTTCTTGCTGGCTCGCCAGCCTTGGATGAATTTTCAGATTTTTCTGACCTGAATCCTAAAATGCCCTAAGCATTACCTAAACCCTGAAACCTAAACCCTAAATCTAATCCTAAGCCTTAAGCCTACATGACTGAAACCACGACCCAGGAACGCCACGATCAGCCAGCCATGAATTGCGCCTGACTTATTCAGTGCCGGTTTGCTGTTTACCTGGACATTAAAAGCTAGGTAAGGTATAGGGTTTAAGTAAAAGAGGGGCCCAACACCCCAAAAAAGAGCCGAATAGGCTATGATTACATGCTTTTGTGGTCCAGGAATTTTATACAAGTCACCTATGAAAGCCAACGATCTAAGTGCTTGGTCGCGTGGCTCAACTTGACTTTTCCAACGCAGGGGTTGAAAGAGGTTGCGTCTTCGTGACAGCAATGAGACTTTCTCAAAATAACGCCTGAGCTGCCCAAACTGTGGGAGCTTTTTGTGTTCCCTACCTTTCCTCGTGGTTCTATGCTTGAGACATTACCAATCCTTATTCTAAGTCAACAACAGGAGGAAAAAGGAGGCTAATTCGTGTGGGTTTGCACTCAGACTGTTGGCCCTACCATGGACCGTCATCTAAGGCATAGGGCTGATGCTTGCCGTGGTTTCTTTGGTTTTCTTTTCCGTGGCTGGGAGTTGCGACATCGAGACGGAAATTGAGAGCAGAAAGGTGCACCAGTGTCCCAAACGGTTCAAGAGAATTAGTAAAAGGAGGCTGACATGCACGAATATGAGAAACAAACAGCAGCTGCACCGGAGGCAGCAGAAATCGGTGTATCCTTTGCAGTATAGCATTTGTACCAAGCCTCGCCATCCGGTTGTTCTTGTGACTGTAGTGTAGAAACCAATCACTCCGGCAACACGGAGGACTCGGCATACTTTGCTGGACTCGCCAGCATATTTATAAGCAAATTGGTAGGAGTCGCCAAAAGCACATGAACCCTACATTGAGGGCCGAAGGCCCCTACATGCAGCGGGTTTCATGGAACCCTCAATGACAACTCCCTATTTGAATATTTTCTTCCTGTCATGACCATTTTGGAAGTATTGAAGTCTTGTTCAGTATTTGCCCATGTAAACGCCAGTATGCGAAGCCTCTCATGCCCCCGTTCCGAGCCCAACTTGAAGTGTAGACCTTGACCCACCCCTGGCTCGGGCGGGAAACACAAGTCTAAGGAACCTAAGTTTAGGGTTTAGGGTCCAATCTCTGTAAACCCGAAACCCTGGACCGGAATCCCGTCTCTCAGACCCCTGTGCCTACCCTCAGCCCCCACACGTTGCAGCCGCGCAGATTTGCAGAAGCAAAATGGCCGGCACGGGGTCCATAGAGGAGCAGGGCGCGACAGGCAGTCCCGCAACATCGGCCAGTGATGCTTGCCTCATCTGAGTAGTATTTTATTCGGGGATACTATGGTACCCAATATAGAGTAAGATTATATCCTCCTTTTGGGTATAGTTTTTTGTATACAGAATATTATCTTACTAGGGTCAACCACCAAAAAAACACTACTCATCGAAGAAGCGGGGTCTGGGTTGGGGTTAGGGTGTTGGGGTTTAGGGAATGGAGACAAATGGATCCATATGCTACCCCCCTATATACTGCCTAACAAAGAGTAGCCATTTCCATTTATCTTTCCATTCCTCCCCTCCCGACTGACAACCAGACAAGTTTAGGGTCCATGGCCTATAGGCTAAGGCTCACAATACATTCATTCTTAAACCATGCATGGACTTCCATGCTGCATGATTGCTGAGAACGATTTCTAACTTGCATTATGCTTCAACATTTTGAATGCTTCCCCAACAATGAGCCAGAACCGATGTTTTCAATGCGGAGGATACTGTTGCTGAAGCTGCTAAGCAGAGGAAGAACAATCCTGTTTTCTAACTACCCATGAGGCTGCAAGTGCAGTGCCTTCAGTAGGGGGTTCTTTAAAAGAGAGACTTTTCAAACTTATCCGTGTGTGGTTTTAGACTTTTAGAGATCCGTTCCAATCCCAATATCCCCAGGGCTCCCAAAACACCTCCATCCCCGCAGTAGTGGCAGGCGGTGCCTAATTCCAGAACAGTTCGAACGTACAGGTGCTGTTGTTGTATTCATAGTGGAACTGCTAGCAAGGTGGTAATTTGACAAAGTTGCCCTGATCAATATTTCATTGGTATGCCCTCATGTGTCCCAAACCCCAAGCCCTAAAGCTTAAAAAAACACTGTAATCCCTAAACCCCCTACACCCTAAACCGCCTCGTGGTATGATTCTCGAGTTCCCTTCACGGGTTGCGTGATTTGTAATAGGCTATGCTCCACACTGAGCTCCTCAGCTCTTGTGCATGTATTCAAGGGCTCTTATGTAGTTCCTTTTTGGGTCTGTTATGGTTTTTTGGCAGGGGAGTATAATATACTACCCAAAAAGGAACTGCACAGGAGGGTCTGGGTATAGCATTGAAACCGCAAGCTAAGTGTAGAGCTGGCTTGCGAGTTCAGAGTTCGGGTGTGTGCTTCTAGGCCCTAAGCGGTTTAGGGTTTGAAGTTCAGGGTTCAATGTTGCGGAAGCCCAGGATGTGGACTCTGAGAGTCAGGTGGGGGGCCTTGTCCAAGGGTTTTTTCAAGATGGCCCCGAAGTGCCTATGGGTAATGTGGTCGAGTCAGAGATGGCTTAGTTGACATCTACTGTCATCTTAATGTCGTCCCTAGACATACATGTATGTATGTATGTATGTATGTATGCATGCATGCATGTATGTATGCTTGTATGTATGCATGTATGTATGTATGTATGTATGTATGTATGCAGAGAATGTTGATGCGGAGCCACCAGATCAGGGTGATTGCTAGGCTGGCCTACTACTATGTTGTCAGGGTCTATGGCTTGGGTTTTGGCCATAGGGTGAGGAACCCGCAAAACGGCTTCTCGGATTTCAAAGGCCTGGCGATCCTCCAACATTCCCTAAACCCTAAACCCTAAACCGTGCCTAAACCCACTACAGTTCAAGAGCCCCTTACACTGATGGATTTTTTTATTCGCGCGCGGTGGATCCCTAGCAACTCTGCAGTGCTTCTGCTTGACAATGACTCCCCTAAACCTGAAACCCTAAACCTTGCGATGCCTACATCATTCCCATCACTTGAGATTGAGATGTCAGAGCTGTCAATTTGGGCCCTAAACTCTGAACCCTAAAGAGCGTCCTGTAGAAGCCTGAACTATTACCCAAACTGATCACCTATAATCCTGCTATAAGTATAGAACCTACCCCCTAAACCCTATTCTAAGTGTTTGATGGCCCTGCATTACATTTTTAAGGTTCAGGGGAAGCAGCGATTGGCTTCAAGAACTCTTTCTCCTAGGGGCAAGTAGGTGTGATCAAAAAACAGGTCCTTTCTTGCGTCCCCAGGATGTTTTCAAAGATTCTGCGCCCTTCCCAAGCCATCGATTTAAAGATGACAGCAGTCTTTCTGAGGGCTGCATGTTATTTGGAGAGATATTCAGCGGACTCTTCTGCCTTAGCATCCCTTAGCTTTTTGGGTGGTAGCAGGTAATGGAGGAATGCATCCTATAGTAATAAGCCCTTTGTAACGCTCCAAAGAAGGCAGTTTCCATTCTCTTCTGTGTTTAAGTGTCAGTTGATATGTTCTATGACGTTTGAATCTGCCAATCTGGCTTATAGGGGCTCCCGGGATAGTGACTGGGAAACGCTATCCTTCGGACTTAACAGTTCTCTTGTCATGTGTTAGTTTCACCGAATATTTTTGGGCACTCCATGGCCTTGCGATTGGTTTTTGAGCAGCGCTTGTTCAGCTTTCAACAGTCCAGTAACGCTGTGAATCCTGGTCACAGCAGGCCTAAGCCCTAAGTCCTAAGCCCTGACTGCCTCCACCATAACCCTCAACCTCGAAAACCCTTGGCCTAAGTCGGGCACGTTAGATCAGATATTTGAATGGGGCCCGATCAGCTGAGGCCCGCAATGTTTGCAAAGGCTCCATAGTCGATTGGGCCTCAATCCCAAATCCCTAAACTCTAAGCCCCAGTCCTTAACTCCTAAGCCCTAAATCCTAAACCTAAGTCCAAACCCTTGGTGAGTCGCTCAAAAAATCGCAGCTTCAAGAATCTGAGCCCTTATCCCTCACGACGTACTGGTGATCAGTAAGGAATAAGGGAATAGAATCCCCACATAATCCTTATATGATATGGCAGTTTCCCAAAATAG
>CAJNIZ010047438.1:108350-123924 GCA_905231905.1 Symbiodinium pilosum | reverse complement strand
ATTGCCTACTAACCCCCAGTAAGTCAAAGCCTTGGAGGTGGCCATGGATGGTCTCAGTCTCGAGCCAGAGAAAAGTGACAAGACCGTGCCATGGATAAGCGGTTTAGGGTTTAGGGTTTAGGGTTTAGGGTTTGGGTTTTAGGGTTTGGGATTTAGGGTTTAGGATTTAGGATTTAGGTTTTAGGCTTAGGGTTTAGGTTTTTAGGATCTGGGGTTCAGGGTTTAGGGGTTTAGGGGTTTGGGGAAATTCAATAAGGGCATAGGGTGCAGCGTTTATACGGCTTTTTGGGGAAATCGATAGGCACACTTCTCCCGGCTTTCAGGGCTTCACCCAGGTACTTCTTTGGGGCATTTGGATCCCTAGTCTCTGCTTTGATCCAAGTGGTTCAGTGCATACCGCTTACAACTGAAGGATTTGGTAAATACCTTCAGGTTCGTGGAGACTTTTGTGCAGGATTCCGCATGCTTAGGGTAGAACGTTTATGACTGGTGCCATCCCTAAATCCGAAATCTCTTCTAGCCTGGGTTGAGCCCCTGAGTTCAGTTTTGGTCTGGGGCCCAAAAAAGGTCGGTGGTGTTTTGAGGGTGATCTTCCTTTGGGGTCCTTGGGGTGGACCAGAATTAGGATGATTTGGTACTGGGAGCATGTTCGAACGCTCAAACAGGGCATCCTGCCACTTTCACATGACAAGGATATTGCTAACAAACTCGCAGAATATTTGGGTTTTGCGGAATCATCCCTATACTATGATTCAAGTTATGGGTCCCTGTCTTGGGATCCCCGAAAATGTTTGGGAATCAGACGGTGGGTAGCATGTCTACTATTTGTTGCCCTGCACCTGAAAACCGGTAGACAAGCCCTGAATGCCTAAATGGCGCATAGCTCACTTGCATATGTGCTCTGCGCGATCATATAGATATATGTATGTGCACACAGAGTCGTCATGGCAGTCATTGTTACAGTGCATTGCAGTGCAATGGTGATGAAACATTCAGGCAGGAATCTTCCAAAACCCCAAATTTTAGAACCCTATTATGTATACATATATATATATATGTATATAGTAGTTTCCATTTGATTTTCCAGTATCCCCGTGTGACCCCTATATATCCCTTATATATGACCCGTTTGCTCACTAGGTGGGCCCTTGCTATCATACCAAACCCTGGTTGTTCCTCCTCCCGCCCTCAAACCTGAAGCCCAAAATCCACACCCTAAACCTTAACCCCTAAAACTCCAATCCTGAAGTCCTAAACCGTAAACCCTAAACTACATCTCCCCAGGCCCAGGACTGACACACGAGCACGCAAAATCTAAATCGTGGACAGGAACCTCTACCTTCTTAACGCCATACATACCCCAAAAAGAAAACCATAACAACCCCAACCCCCCCAGCAAACCCGTCAGCTTGCACAAAGAACCTGATCCCAATTGCCGAAGGAGAGGCCCTAAATCAGCAAATCACAAAAAACCCTTCACCACTCACCTTTCACCTTGCCCTAGGGCTCCCAGTTACGCAGATCGCAGACTACTGGGCCGTGTAAGTATAGGGTATATAGAACCTAGAACCCATTATTTAGGTAACTGGAGCCCAGGGCTACATAAGCCCTAAGTTTAATTTAAACTTGGCCAAAAACCCTAGCCCTCAGGCCTCAGAGGGTCCAAAACTCTAAGCTCGCAATCTTTTGCTACTCAGGGATTCTATTACCATCCGCCCCAAAGTTACGACCCCAGATTAATGGAGCTAACAAGGATTCTATAGAGCTTGGTTATGGGGAGTAAGACCCAGAGGGTCCGTGTACCCAATATTTAGGTACTTGAGTTTGGGGTCATAGTAATTTCAATACAGGTTTTGGGCAGGTATGTAGTTATTAGTTATTAGGTACTTGGACCCTCAGGGAGACCTAACTGAAAGCCAGGTGCAGTCAGAGACGGCCAAGCCGAAGGAAAACTGTAATAACGGTCATCGCGACTGTTTGCTGGGCTTCTAGGCAGCTGTTCATACGGGGTTTCCGAAATTTTGGTTTCCCCGATAGAAGTACCAACCCAAAAAAATTGAGAAGTTCCATAGGAATTTGGGTTCAAGGGTTCAAGAGTTTGTGGCCGCGAGTCCAGGCTTTATGGATAAGACATCCAGTTGTATGGGTGGAGGGCTTTGGGTTTACGGGTTGCCCTAGGATTTCAGGGTTCAGGGTTGGGTTTAGGGTTTGGGAATTAGGGTCCGAGTAAATGATGAGGCTTGTTATGTGTTTGGGTATTTGTCGCCCTGAATATGTAGGTGCTTTCACAAACAGATTTTGTGGGGTCTCCATTCCGGGTGTCACTGCAACCCTAAACCCTCAACACCCCGCCTCCCCAACTCCTACATCTCATCCTGGGTTGTTTACTCCCTGAGGCAGAATGGACATGTTCCCTATGACGTCCCCACGAGGAACCCCCACCACGACTGCACAATCTTGGCTTCACCCTACAATCCCTTGGAACCTCCATATTCCAAAAGTATCATAATTTTGGCATCCCTGGTGACCAGTTGCAAACGTCCTATAGCAGTCCAAGACATAGTAAGTAGTAAGTACTGCAGAAACTGGCTATTCCCATCATAGCCCTGCCATAGCTAGAGTAGATTATGCGTCAAAGTCTCATTGCAATTTCGTGGGTCCCTACCAGGCATTGTGGCCCCTCCGCTATCGGATCCTATTGTATCTTGATACATATCCCTATAACTTGGCCCCTCGCCACTTATCATAAGCCTCCTCAATGGTGCCTCAGTCTGGGCATGGCCTTGCGAGCAGGAGACACCCTAAACCGTACACCCCAAACCCCAAATCCTAAATCTTGAACCCTAAGCTCCAAACCCGAAACCTAGACTACCTTAAACCCTACACCCTAAATCCAGGTTTGGGCATGGCCCTCCTAGCAGGAGCTCTGTTTGGAACCACTTTTGATCTACCGACCGACCTGATGGCAGGGGACTTCGGAGATAACCACAGTGGCTGAGCTTAGGGTTTATAGGACTAGGGTTTAGGGTTGTAGGTTTAGGTTTAGTGCGCTTTTAAAGGGTTATAGCGACTTATAGGAATGATCTAGGGTTATATCATAGGTATACGTAGGGTTTAGGGTTTAGGGTTCGAGTTTGGGGTGTATGGTACCGGGTCTGAGAATCAGAGTTTCTGTTTTCCTGGCAAGGAAGCAGGTAAGCTAAATCCATCTTACAACCTACAGTGAGTAGTCTCGCATAGCCGATGTGTAGCACACATGTTTACTAGCTTAGCTATCTTTGCGAATAACAACTCAAACTCAGGCAGTAGCGAATGGTTTCCAAAGTGTTTTAGATGTTGGCTTTTGGTGATATATGGAGATAAACAGTGCCCCTAACGATCTGAGGATATCCCTTTTGAAGGCCAAAACTTCAGGCAGTTGAAGCGGAGTTCAGGTCAGCATATCATGGACTACATCTTCAGCCATTTCTGTGGCATCTTCATCACTGCATCGATAGCGCTCGTCATCTATGTTGCTGTCAGAAAAGAGAGGCGTCACATGCCTCCGCGCAACTTGTCTTTGAATAGCTGTTGCGCAACTTCTCCTGCTAATGTTTGAAAGCCGTTGACGATGTGGCTGTCACCACTGCTGCAACTTCTATACTGGTACCGGCGGTTGTAGTAGTCATGGTAGTAGCAGCACTGGTAGGAAGAGTAAGAAGAAGGAGTAGTAGCACTAGTCGACGTCGGCGCAGCAGCAGCAGCAGCAGCAGGAGTAACAGCAGTAACAGCAGCAATATCAATATCAGCAGCAGTAGTCATCGTCGTGGTGGTGATGGCGGCGGCCGCGGCGACGGTGGTGGTGATGTTACTCATGGTAGTCGTGTCACGGCACATGCAGCTGCAAGGAATGTTTATCTTACCACTACTGCTCCTGCTCCTGCAGCAGCTGCTGCATGAAGCACACACACTCTTTGTGGAAGCTCGGTGTGGTGCAGGGAGGGAAGTACGGCACTTTAATGATGCGATGCCTCACAGGATTTCCGCCCCCCAGGAGTCTCAGGCTGCATCATTACACCCCTACTTCCCTGAAGGTTGCCACTTGCGGTGTTTTGTTTCATGAATCATGAGGCCGCGTTTATTTCCACAGTTTCTGACCAAGTACTGCCAGATCCTAAACCTCAAAAAGCCAAGGCATGATCCTTCCGGCGATCGCCTCTGGCATCATGTGGGGCATAGCTCAAGTTGCATGGTTCCAGGCCCTTGAGCATTGTAGGGCGGCTTCTCACAAAGAGCGCTTCCAGGGCTGCGTAGAAACAGGGATTAGAGGGAGGCCCGTATAGATTCTGCTTTGGGTTTTTCTGAGAAATACCCATGGGGATGGTAAAAGGTTATGTAGGGCTACATTGGGATTCTGCGTGCACTTCACAGGGTCTACCTTCAGGTTTTCGTCTTCATGGGTTTACCTGTAAGGTTATCTTCAGGCTTGCGCCCTAGGGCCTTTCATCATATTGAGGTGTAAGCCCTGAAGCAGGAGGGAGGCAGGGAGTTCTAGTAATCCTTAGGCCCCGGTCACCTCAACAGTGGATTCTAGGTTCTATGTTAGTTGCATAGCCCAGAAGCCTACTGTTTAAGTAATTGGGAGCCCCTAAACCCTAAACCCTAAACCCTCCCTAGGGAAGGGTAAGGCTGCACAAAGCTCACCTTTGCAACCTGGAAGGCCCTCAAAGCCAAGCTCCCTTAAACCCTGAACTCTACATCCTAAACCCTTAGTCCCAAACGGTTTAGGGTTTAGGGTTTTAGGGTTTTAGGGTTCAGGGGCTTAGGGTTTACAACCTCAAAACCTTTACCCCCAGACCCTCAACCCAAGCGCTACACCGTACACCCGAAAAACCCAAGCCCCCCAAACCCGGCATCCCTTCAGCTTCTTTCAATACCACTGCTACCGTATGGGGGTTTCCCAAAATTAGGGGTACCTTTTTAGGGTCTAGGGTGTAGGGTTTAGGATTTAGGGGTTAGGGTTAGGGATTTGGTAGTTTCCCAAAGGGGTACCTCTAGAGAGTACTTACTATAATGGAGAATCAAATGGAAAAGAAAGTGGAATATGAAATGGAAACTCGGATTATATAGGTGATTATAGGGGGAAAGGGTTTCCCCAAATCAGGGGTACCTTTAAAGAGGCTTTATACGGAGTTATATGCTTCCGGGTTTTCCCGCCAATGAGGGTACCTTGTTTGGGGGGTTCCCAGCATAAGGAACCTAGGACTTCGTGTTTGTATTGGGGTCCCCAAATTTAGGGAAGCTGGCATATCTAAACCAATGAGCTTTCTGACGTATGGTGCATGATTACCGCACGGTTTAGGGTTAAGGTTTTAAGGTTTTGGTGGAATGAGCCTAGGTACCTAAAAATTTGGGAAGTAAGGTAGCTAAATCCTAACCTATGGTAGCAGGGTATAGGAAGGTGATGCAGGAGTTTTTGCATCATTCATAGGAACCTCCTGGCCTCCAACACCACCTCAAGTGTCAGCTCAAGCACAGCTGGATGAATGCTAGCGAAGTTAGAGAGCTGTTGAGGTACGAATATGATTTTAGGTGTACAACGGTGGGACTCTTTTGGACAACAGGAGTCCATAAGCTTCATAACTCTGCTCGAAAAACCTAAGAACGGGACCCAGGAATTGGAGCTTCTCCTATGGAATCCTCAGGAGGGACCCACAGAATTCCTTTGCAGTCCTCGCAAATGTGTAGCACCCCCTATCTTGAGTAGAAAGCCTCATTAAGCTTTGTAAAGGTCTGTACACCGTCGATTTCTTGTTTAGGGTATATCTCGGGCCCAAATGACCTGCAGCTGTAGGGTTTCATATCGAGATACATATTAGGTCTTAGCCAGTATTCTGTCTGATACCTTGAACATACTGGGGTTTAGTAGGGAATAAGGGAATGTATTATGTCGGGTTTTATAGGGCTTGTACTTATATTCCCTCAGACCTACCTACTAAGCCCCAGTAAGTTGAGTGTTGGCCCTGGCAAGGCCAATATTGATCTTGGATATGCCGTCGCCTTTCCGATCATCGGCAGCCTGCCGGGCATTGTTGGTTTGGCCATTGGAGTAGCCTTCTTCGGAGAGGCCTGTCGACATGGCTTCATCAGGGCTATCCTTTGAATAGATAGGGTTAACTAGTGTTCCATGAGGGGGGGCATGTTGGGTGGTATATGGGGGAGGAGGGTAAATCAAGATGAGAGGTTCCTAAATGACTACCGAAGAAGGGGGGGATATAGGTGTTCTGTAGGCAGATATAAGGATCTGTAGTGAATGGTGGAGAACCAAATGGACAATACGATGGACATTGACGTGGAGACTGAGTTATACAGGAGTTTCATAGGACAATGACCGAATTTCATGGTCCTAGATACCCTGTATGATTACAGGAAGGGTACATCAAACAGACGTCAAGATGATCTTGGTAGTCATTCTGGCTTCTACATTGGGCTGAAGGCTCCAGGGTTCACTGCCTTTATCGCTTTCGACGCCCATTTACCCACTGAATTCCAAAGGCTAGACTCGGCCTAGACTAACAAAGCACGACAGCGAGGAATATGCAGGCACCCCACTGGTGCAGTACAAACTAGAAATTCCCTATGAACTTATTGCGGGCCCGTGTGGGGAAGAGGGGACGTGTTAGGAGAGGGAGGATTTGCATGGGAAGGCGAAGTCAACAGACAAAAAAGGTCCGACTTCCCTGGGGTATGGCGTTGGCGCCTTTCTTTCACAATTGTACTTCCTGGACTTCAAAGGCAGGCAAATCATGGCCCCAGACCACTTAAAAATGTTCAAAGTAAAAGCCATTATAGTACAGACTTCGGGGGTCCAGGTACATGTGGGTGGTTGTCAAAATTATGGTCCCTTTTTGGGTTGCCCTAAACAATAGGTGCCGTATTATCATAGGGATCCAAAAAGGGACCATATTTTTGACAACCACCCATGTGGACCCTCCAGGTTCCGACCCAGGCCCTAGACCCACAACTCCTTGGACCAAATTTCACCCCTAACCCTCATTCCAGTCAAGAAAATTATTGTCCCCCTTAACTAGATAGAATATGGCTTTGGGTATATCATGATGAGATACCCATATACCCCATATTCTATCTACTTAAGTGGGACTATACACCCTAAATCGAAAACTAACAACCCCTCAACTTTATGCCTAAATCCCGTTAAACCCCACACTTTCTGAACCCCAAATCTTAAAACACCCCTTGACCTTCAACCATATTCGGACCGTCAGCCGGCTTGGGAAATATGGTTAGAACCCCTATGAGCCATAAGCACCCCAGGTTATGAAAGTCCTCCTGTACCCCAAAAAGCCCCTGTGTCAACCAATGTTCCATTTCATTGTTCATGTTGGTTACCAGTTGATTCTCCATTGTCTGGTATACCCTAGACCCTACTCCCTAAACCTTAAACCCTATAATCCTGGAAAAGTCTAATCCCTGAACCCTATGCCTCCGAACCCAGACTCTTGCTCCCTGACCCTAAACCCTGCACCCCTAAACCTACCCAGACCCTCCTATGTAGTTCCTTTTGGGTAGTATATTAAAATCCCCTACCGAAAAAAAAAATAACAGACGCAAAAAGGAACTACATAAGAGCCCTTGGGTACATACTAAGTGCTTGGCAACTCCTAAACTCTGAACCCTAAACCCTAAACCCTACTAACAGCCTGGTAATTTCTGCAGGTGAAGACTTGCCGAGCTCGGATTCTCACAGTTTTAGGCTTGTCCTTCCGGATACCAGGCCTGAGTTTAGGGGTTTAGGGTTTAGGGGTTAGGGTTTAGGGTTCAGGATTTACTGTAGGGTTTAGGATTTAGGGTTTCGGGTTTAGGGTTTAGGATTTAGGGTTTAGGGTTTATGGGGTTAAGGTATAGGGTTTAGTGCGCACACGGGCTCAAGGCTTTTGCGTTCAAGGTGAAGAGTTTGGGCTTGGGGTGTTTTATGGTTCGGGGTTTTAGAGACCGAATTGAGCCACGCCTAGAAAGGAATACATGCAGAAACCCATCTATTAGAGCTGGGCCGTTTACATCCATTGGCTTTGTAATTCTACCTTTCGTTTGAGGTACCAGGTCTTGTGAAAGCCGATATGGGAGTACGTACCATGCAGAGTTGCCACCTGATGATTTGCGCACCTGCAGATGGTTTCAAGTACGGGAATTTCTCAAATTCCTCTCATTAACCTAGAATCCTGACTGGGGGGGGGCCCTGCAAGCTTCGCGTGTTTGCCATATATTGCTACATATTGCAGTGTCCATAAGGCCTCTACCCCCAACCGTGCGTTTTGAGAAGCCCTTTTGGAGGGAACCTGCTCTGGAGACTCTCAAACATACACACTTAGGTACCAAAAGCTTGTCAGGTTACCAAAAGCTTGTCAGATTGTATAGTCCCCCTTAAGCAGATAGAATATGGAATTGCCCAATGTCATAGTAAGATTCCCATATACCCCATATTCTATCTACTTCAGGGGGGCTATAGCATTTTGACCATGGAGCCCCATCATTTACGTACTTGGACCCCCATGAAGACCCATGCCCGTCCCTGTGCAACTGTCAGGGTAGGGTTGAAGGCCAGGGTTTAGGGTTTATGGTTTAGGTGAAGGCTTTTCAGTAAGGCATATCGGAGGAGCTCCAGGGTTCATATTATGTGTTCGCATGGCTTCGGGCTTCGGGCTGCACTCACGGCCGCCAGGCATGACTACAGTTTTTTGGACGACCTCAATGCCTGCCCCATTCAATATTGGCCGTCGTTTAGGTAACATGAAAACTGTACACGATCTCATGATTTCAACGGCCCCGGCTCTCAATACCCTGGGGTCAGCACGTCATGTCCGTGATCCTCCTCAAGTTGCGCTCTGTTGAATGATATGCTGAATCCGTATCTGTTCTGCATAATGGGAGTTTCTCAAAAACGGGTTATAGCAGGATCAATTATAGGGGTCTCTTTCAAGGTTTCTACAGGGTTATTCAAAGAAACTCCCATACACACCTGCATACAGACTAACAGGCATTCAATCCTTTCATGCATCCATGAATTATGTCATTCGTTCATTGGTTCATTCCTTTATTCGTTCGTGCGTCCGTCCGTCCGTCCGTCCGTCCGTCCGTGCGTTTGTTTGTTTGTTTGTTTGTTTGTTTGTTCCTTCCTTCCTTCGTTCATTCGTTCGATCCTTCATTCAATAATTGATTCATTAGTTCATTCAGTTGTTCATTCATCCACTTATTCATTCATCCATTCGATTTTACATACATATCTGCACATACAGTGCGCGCCACCGCGGCTAGCTCCTGCAACAGTCTCCAGCACAGGCTATGGCCGACATATTGTGGTTGCCGTGATCACTACGTAGTTTACAAAGGAACCTGGACCTCCACATCACACCGCCATGCCTCCAGGCGTATTGCTGATCGCCATGTCCGCGTGATTGCGCGTCTTTCCCAAATACTACATCTCTTACCAGGAGAAGTCTGGACTCTTGCAGTCAGCAGTTTTGATATTGCACCGTGCAAAGGCTTTCTCCTTGCTATCCACTTTTCCTACGCATCCCATACAACCTAACGCATCCAAAGCCAACGGCCCCGAAAAGAAAGCCCATTCTTACATCGGGCTGTTGCTTAGCGGAGTCCTTTTTTGGTTTGTCCTCTTGCCCTAAGGGTCCAAGTACCTAGTAATTGTTTACTGGCCCAAAACCTGCATTAAGTTCATTATTCCCCAAAACCCCAGTGCCTAATTATTGGGTACATGGACCCTCTGGGTTGGGGAATCTGGGAATGAAGGTCTGGCAGACTTGGATACTCTCGTGGAGAGACCACGCCTTGACCTCTGCCAGTTTTTTAGCGATCTGCTGCCCCCGCCATAGCTCGATGAAGTAGCTTAAGCTTACCCTTCGGTCCATTTGTCGTGCTTAATCGGGATGTGTAGGTATTCCGGTTGAAGCTATGTATGTTCTTTCACTAGCTTTCGTTTTTATTTACAAGGTTTCTCTGGACTTTTTGTCAATGTCGACATGGGAGTGTCCTTTCTGGGGGGAACCAGAAATGTCCTCTCAAGAACTTTTTCCTTTCGTGCTACTTTCTTTTCAACTTAAATTTCCCGAGAGGTGCAAAAGGATAAATGGATCTACGAGGGAATCTCAGTCCCACAACGAACAGCCATGAAGACCTTCGCCCTCGAAATCTGCACATTAACATGCACGATTCTATAGGTGTGTCTTTGTACCTCTGCGTAGACTCCGTTTAGACGAGATCCTCAAACCCTAGAACCTCAATCTTAAACCTTTGTGCAAGATCCTTGGTAGGGTGGTGGCAGCTGAGCTCCTAATCCTTCTGATCCACATGCAGCCGGCATGCCACACAAGGTAGTGCAAGAGTTTCGACCTTTAAACTTTAGATAACCCTAGACTGTAGGAACCTGAAGTAAGTTACTAGAATAAAGAGCATATCATGAATATAGGGCTTAACCATGATTACAGTTTAGTGGCCTGCTCAGCTGTAGAGTTCGCTCGGCCAGTTCCCTAAGCCCTAAACTATGCGTTCTTACCTGTACTACTTGGAGGGTCATTGGGATTTAGTAAGGAGGTTAATACTGGGGATATCTAGGGTTACTCTATGGGTTGTAGGGGTAAATAACCTACTCACCAAGTCCCCCCTGACCCTCCAAGTAATTACCCTTAAATAGCCCCAAGGGGGAATCTTGGGGGGTGTGGTATTGCAGGGTAGTATCGGTGTGTGGGTGATAAGGGAACCCACGAAATCTTCAAGCCACACGGCCTGGGTTCGACCATCTTCGGATTTCCAAATTTTGGGGTCCTAGTATGCCTTTATAAAGACTGCAGAAGCCCTTTTAACCCTACCCAGACCCTCCTATGTAGCTCCTTTTTGGGTAGTATATTATAATCCCCTACCAAAAAAGCATAACAGACCCAAAAAGGAACTACATAAGAGCCCTTGGGTAAACCCTTCTCCCATTCGAGCTTCTGTGGAGGCAGGCTGCGGATCTCTCTTGCATGACTGTACAGGCACCGAGGGCACAGCCGTTGCATCGCCGCAGCTTCTTCCCCCAGCCAACGCTTGCTTGAAATGTGGGCTGCTACTCATTTGAGCTATAGTCTAAACTCCTTGAAGGGGGATATATAGGGGATCATATTATGGGGTACTATAGGGGTTATTTAGGGGGATACTAGGAGTTTAGACTATAGCTCATTTTGTGATACACTACATCCTAGCTATCTAGGCCTAAGTACCCATTATTAAGGGCTATATAACCCCAATTAAGGGTACTAGGAGGGTCCTGGATCTTAGCATACTACTGCACCCTAAAGCATCCACCGCATGGTTCGCCCCATGACAGATGAAATGTAGTGTGTGCAGTACGCGCCGTAATCAGGCCGTACCTTTTCCAGCACCATTTGCTTCAGGATACACGCCTTGTGGCGTTGCGAGGAGCTCCTGCAAGAAGCGTTGGATGTAGAGGGCTGGCTGTTTCCTGGAAGTCTCCAGCAGCGATACGTGGCCTTTGCATCAGTGAGATATATACAGTTTGTGCCCAGAAGGCAGCACACACCCGCATTCACATTAAAAAGGCACAGCGCGTGGAGTGAGGTCTTGATCTTGAAGTTTCGTAGATGTTGCAAGATTTCTGGCGCTGGCCATGAACGGCCTCTCAACGTCAACGTGTTTAGCCGAATGATGGCGAGATGACGCCAGAGATTCCGGCCCTCTTCTGCAATTGACATGTGTCTGCTGTAATTCCCGAAGGATCCGGGTATCTACATGGTAGAGTTTTCTGTGTCCCAAAAACCAAAATCTCCATGGTGCTTGGTTCCTAGATCAACAATACTTGGCTTTTTCCTAGATCAACAATACGTGGTTTTTTGGACTCACAGGTAACATCCAACCCAGGTGTTCTCCAACAGGGTTGGAGGTGAAATTTCCTATGATGCCATTCCTACGTGCCCTCTTCGCAACACCACATAATGCAACATTACATAATTTAGCATCACATAATACCAGCCAGAAACGGAAACGGCACAACACTTGCAATGTTGCTCGTTTGGGACCGAGGTGGGATTCTTCGGCTTCAGCGGTAGCGGAGCCGTGTCTAGATTTCCCCCCTTGGCCCAAGCCAGCTTTGCCATGAAACGAGAACCCGAAACTAGAAGCGGAACCTATACACCGATGTGTCAATACTATGCTGCTACGCTGCTACAGTTTCTCCGTCTTCAAAACCCAAAGGCTCCATGTAGCTATATGGTATATACTTGGGCCTCAAGTAGTTATATGGGAACCCCTTGGGGCCCTAAGTATATACTATATTGCTACATGCAGCCTTTGGGAGAGTCTGCATACTGCCCCGGGGCCTGCCAGAAGCCCAAGTGCCCAAACATTGGGGCTTAGGCTTGCCAAAAACCATTCATTCTACTAACCCAAGACCCTAAAATGGGACAAGGGGATGGATATAAAGACAGGATCATCTCCCAAAGGCTTCATGTAGCTATATGGTATACCTCTTGCCCTATAGGGTTTAGGGTATAGAACTTAGGGTCCATGTAGCTATTTGGTATATACTTGGGCCCTAAAAGCATTGTTCGGGAACCCCTTTGGGCCCTAAGTATATATTAGGAGGACCCCCCCCACCCTGTAATAGTGGTATAATAGGAATATAAAAGGACCATAATATAATCCCTATTATCCTCTACAGTCACTATTACCGGGTGGGGGGTCCACCAAACGTATAGTAAATGGCTACATGAAGCCTTTGGGCTTAGGTACTTGGCTAACCCAAAGCGGGCATCAGGATGTCCGGGAACGGTGCGGTGCTTCCTTGGGCAGTACCTGCTAAAGGGTTTCATATTCGGAGGGGGGGATACGTAAGGGCACAACAAATTGCGACAGATAGCCCAAAAAGGGAATCCCAACATGCTTCAGTGATGTGTCATAGAGATTTCTGTTTTTGACAGGAGTTAAGAACTGAAGCAAACTTAGCACTAAAGCCCAAAACTTGGACTTGGACCTCAGGGCTTCAAAAGCTGCTATCTGGGGCTGCGCATACCGTTCTGATCTGAGAGATCTGAAACTTGAGCTTTGTAACCTTGAAAAAGCCCAAAACCATCAAACCCTGACCCTCGAACCATAGATCCGAAACTCAACTTGTTGCCTGAGTTCTTGTGAATCCCCTAGCCCCTAAACCCTAAGTCCTAAACCCTAAACCCTAATCCCCCTTAGGTCGCTCAACTGCTGATGCTGCTCCGGTCAGTATGCCGGTGCAGGCAGCTTTCGATCGGCATGATGGCTTGAGATTCACCCTGAGGGTCCAGGTGCCCAGATACCCAAGGGCTCTTATGTAGTTCCTTTTTGGGTCTGTTATGGTTTTTTGGTAGGGGAGTATAATCTACTACTCAAAAAGGAACTACATAGGAGGGTCTGGGTAATGGGGTAATGGGGTAATGGGGTTTTCAGATCCCTCAAAAAACATCCAGGTTATAGCATGTCCGATCTGAAGCCCCATTATTTGGGTATTTGGAGGTTTTAGGTACTGTAGAAGCCTGAATCGCTCGTAGTGCTTTTCGCGAGCTCTTTCGGTAATGCTCCCTCTTTGGTTGCGGTGTATGGTGATGTTTCAAAGGTTGTTCTCAGAATTCAGGCGCATCATTTGAAATTGTCCAGTTGAGTTTCAGGATTTCCAGCGCAAGGTTCCATAACAGTGTACAGATGCAGCGATGTCCTACAAATCATCCTTTCTTTGCAGGTCCTGCAATCAGGATCGTAGTATGTGGACTCCAATGTGGACCCTAAACTCTAAACCGGGTGGGCGTGCGAGGGAGGCAGCATTCTCAGAGTCAGCCACGTTCGGAATTCGTCATTTGTAGGATGGTAATCCAGAATGAGGATTACAACTACTAGGTGATCTTCAGTGCTCAGAGGTTTATGCCTGGAATGCGACTTTGCTGATACTTTGGCATAAAGTCCTCAACAATTGACGGTTTGGCTACGTGTGGCTGTTGTTGCTTGGAGGGCCAGGGAGGGATACTCAGTAAAGTGGTTCAGTAACCCCTGTAATCCACATAATAATTCCAGTCATCCTGAGTATTGACCCACCTACTTAATCCCATGAACCTTAACCCTAACCCCCAAACCATTCACAATATGATAGCTTCCATCTTCTTTTCCATAATTATTAGCCTACTTACGAAGTGCCCCTGAACCCTCAAGCAAACCCTCCAAGTAAAATACGAATTTGCAGGTCCGCTTTGCTCAGCCCCCTAAACCCTAAACTGTCTAGAGTCCTTTCTGTTCCAGGCTCGCTGTTGGCCCTGCCTGTAGGCTCAGATGAGCTACTGCTAACGTTAGGGTTAGCGAGGGACCATGACGGGTCGACATAGGGGTTTAGGGTTCAGGGTTTGGCAGTTAAGTATATAGTCCCTAACTAACGTATTCCCTAACAGGAACCCATGTCGTTTCATCATATTTAGAAAACCTTAAACGCATTCGAATTTCTATTCCTTTGGCGTGTGAACAAGGAAGTGCCAATGGAACAATCATCGCATGGAGCATCTTAAATTTTCAGGGCGTATGCGCATGCTACCTCGGAAAGTGCAGGTAACGTGGTACTCCGAGCCCCATTTAGGTCATGTTTATAGACCCTAATGCTACATGTAGGCATTCTCTATAGTCTAAGAGCCCCAGGTTAAGGGACAAAATGGAAAGGATCCTCCTCCCTTGCCCAACCCTAAACCCTAAACCCCTTTCCCATGGTTCCTAAGCTGCAAAGCATACGGTACTCGGCCAGGATGTGGCAGTCCGATCTCACTTGGGGTCTGAATCTCGGTCCTTTGGGTCCATGTAGCTATACGGTATACTTCCCCACCCTATAGGCTTTAGTAGGGTTTAGGGTCCATGTAGCTATATGGTATAGCTTGGGCCCTAAACTAGTTCTATGGGAACCCTTTGGGGCCCTAGGTATATACTATATAGCTACATACGGCCTTTGGGGAAGGGTTGGAGGTTTGGGGTTCACAGTTTAGAAGATGGATCCAACGCTTGAGTCAAGGGTTTCTTACCAGGTGCTTAAATGAGGTTGGGGCGAAACGCTTAGCCCTAAATCCTAAACCCTAAGCCCTACATCCTAAACCCTAGCGTTCACTCGCCCACTGACCAGTAAGCACAGGCAAGCTTCAGTATTTAGGTGGTAGCTTGTGATATTGGTAGCTGCCTTTGGGGAGTCTACTACACCCAGCATGAATGAGGAATAAAGACGCATGATTCCGAAGCACTGTTGCCAATGCAATGTCTGCTCCATACGGGCCCAACATATGCTCAAAGGGGCGACCCATCATGAGTTATAGTCTAAACTCCTTAAAGGGGGATATATAGGGGATTATATAGGGAATGCTTATAGGGGTTATTAAGGGGGATACTAGGAGTTTAGACAATGGCTCAATGAAGTTGCACGCTTGCTGCGAGGAGACTGAGAGCATACGGCTGCCGGCAGTGTGATCCAATCAAGTTCTAGGAGCTCTTTGGACCCCTACTACCTGGTACCCCACTA
>CAJNIZ010047438.1:52439-101181 GCA_905231905.1 Symbiodinium pilosum | reverse complement strand
TAAAAAGGTCCATGGACCTTGCCTTCATAGTAATCTATTTAGGGTTTAGGGTTTAGGGTTTGGGGGTTTAGGGCTTAGGGTTTAGGGTTTAGGGATTCGGGTTTGGGGTTTGGGGTTTAGGGTTTAGGGTCTAGGGTTTAGGATTTAGGGTTTAGGGTCTAAAAAGGTCCATGGACCTTGCCTTCATAGTAATCTATTTAGGGTTTAGGGTTTGGGGGTTTAGGGCTTAGGGTTTAGGATTTAGGGATCTGGGTTTAGGGTTTAGGGTTTGGGGTTTGGGGTTTAGGGTTTAGAGTCTAGGGTTTAGGATTTAGGGTTTGGGGTTCAGGGTTTGGGGTTCAGGGTTTGCTGCGATGTTGCGTAGCGGCAGTGATACGCGGATTGTAAGACGCATCAGCCGTTTCGTTGCATGCGAACTCGCAACTCACCCACCCTACAGCCTTTCAGGCGGCAAACCACCCGAACCTATTCCTTTTAGGGTTTAGGGCCTGAACTCAGTTAGGTCCATCTTGGTCAACACCACAAGTTCATCTCCATCGTATGTCGTTGAGAAAGGTTTGGGCGGCCCAAGGGCAGTTTCTGGGAGGTTTTGGGAGGTTGCGGTCCCTTTTGAGGTTTGACCCCCCTGTCAGGCCGGTTTTGGTCCCGACATTCGCTTGTGGAGGGCCCCGGGGTCTGGTCTGGACCCCCGGAGAACTCCTCCAAGTACATGGCTCCTCGTGGGTGCTACAGTACCCTGGCTGTGGGAAGGCAGGCGAGCGTGCTGGATCGACCTGCGCCGTCGATGTCGAGGCTTTCGCCTACCATCGAAGAGTTTAGGTTTTAGGGTTCAGTGTTTAGGGTTGAGCTTAGTGTTTAGGGTTCAATGTTTAGGGTTTAGGGTCTGGGGCGTGCTTTATCTTCTGGGTGAGTGTATTTGAGACTTTCCAAGAACTATCGGTGGGTGGGGTCCCTATAATATGGAAAATATTAGATGGCTGCCTATCTTGGGAGCCCCCTTTCCATGGAAACTGCAACAATGTCATCCTTGAGCAGATTAGAATAGCTGACGTTTGTGGAACCCTAAACCCTAAAATCTGTATCTGGGTTTCTTTGGCGGGCCCTACATCTGAGCCCTAGACCCTGCCGAAGGGCTCCTACGGATTTTTTTTTGTTTGTTCTGTTGTTTTTTCTTTCTTTTTATGTTTTTTGTGTAAGGAAGTATAATACACTACCTAAGAGGAACTATATAGAAACTTCCGGGGCAACGTTCGATCTACTTTTTTTTTTTGATTTCTTTCGAAATTATTGGCCAGCAGCAGGCGCTACCTAGTCAACGTTGACTGTATAGAGCTCCTTAGGAACATAGGGAGACCATAAGTGAAAAGTCGATGATTCCTGTGTGGTTGCCTTTCTTTTCTCACATGTTTGGCGGTTGTTGTCAGGGGCTAATTCAAGTGGAGCGCTTTGAGGTGCCTTTTATGCAGCAAAAGACTTCAAATGTACCACAGGAATTGCTTGAAGTCTCTCGCAACTGGTTGTCTTCACTGCAAGTGCGAACAACGTAATTATCACACATCCAATCCGCAGGACTAAGAAGGACTTTTTGAATCGCAAGCTCTAAACCTTGCACGCAGCTCCACCTGGGTGAATGAGTTTTGGATTCCTACTGTTGATGAAGCAAATCTGGCACCGCCTTCGTGGCTTTACCCCTGGGAACTACAGTACTTTGGGGACTAAATAGTAGAGGTTCAAAACCACATGCAGAAGTCCTTGACACCTAGCTTGCCCAAGTCAAGCAGAAGCCGAGGTTGTTGTCCATACTAGTGGCCCTAAACCCAAACCTATTCATGTGCTGCACCCCTCAAACTTTCAGATGATTATGCCTTTCTTGCTGGCGTGCTCGCGTGTTGAATTTGTGGGTGCAAGCTGCGACCCCAAACCCTACCTAGCCTCACGCATTTCATGGACCCCCCCAAGTAACCAGTCATGGAGTGGAGGGCCGAAATCGGAACTGTGAGGAGCCCTGGTAAGCACTTGACTATAGGCATTTGATTCAGGGCTTCATTTAAGGGTGAGGGTCTGGGGAACTGGGGAATTCTCTTTCAATAAGAATCCCCGCCAGAATCTTTAAATGCCTGAGATTGCATGCTTCCCGACCCCTCTGAAACAAGATACCAGCCTGGGTAGCTAGTTTCTACAAGATAGGAGGATACTACCCTCGCGGAATCCCCGTGGAAACTTATCCCCAGATGATCCAAGTACCAAATAATCAGGTTTGTGGAATTTGTGTAAAAGCAACTACAGTACACACTTTGGGTATCCATCTGATTTTTAGGTCCTTGGAGGCTCTTTCTAAATCGACGTTAGCTTTACAGCGCAGTTGCACTTTCATGATACTTTGACGGTTGTTGATAGATTGTTATAGGGTTCCTTGCCGAAGTTGATGGATGTTTGCTGGAGAACAACAAAACCATGGATCATCTGAGCGCGTCATCTGAGGTACGAAGCTGCGCTTGTTGTCCGAATAGCACTGAAGTTTGGCAGCACCAGCGTACTTGCCTAAGCTTTTGTAAGTTGGTTACCACTTCTCGGTTTAGGTCCTGAATGCCGTTGTTTGCACTTTCCGGTTCTTGTGCATCCTTCTGCTGGGCTTACCCTGGGGCTCTAACTATATAAATAATACCTACATTGGGCCCTAAACCCCATAAATAGTTCCTACATGGAGCCTTAGGGTTAGGGTTTAGGGTTTAGGGGTTTAGGGCTTCATGGCCTCCCTAACTTACCCCCCTTTTTGTCTCTGAGTCAGAAGTGGCCTCAGCCCTAAACAAGCTTCTGTTCTTGGGCATTACGGGGAAAAACCGTGCGTGTAGATACAGAGCGAGGGTAAATGCGGAACCCACAATGGCTCCGTCGTCTGTTCAGGGATGGTCTGGTTAAGCCAACGGCTCCATGTAGCTGTATGGTATATACTTGGGCCCTAAAGTAGTTATGGGAACCCCTCTGGGCCCTAAGTATATACTATATAGCTAGATGGAGCCGCTGGGTAAGATTTAGGGTCTAGGGTTTGGGGTAGCATCTGCGGCTTCGCGAACAGTACTAGTAGTAGTGAGAGTGAGTAGGCAAAACGGTACCAATCAACATCAAAACACCATGGGAGCCTAGGGACATACGGGATTATAGGAGAATTCTTGGAGCATGATGTGCAAAAGTTGGGCTCAGAGTTGGCGTATGAAGGGGTCCGGAGCCGCATAAGATCGAGGACATGGGGCTGCTAGATGTTATTAAGTTTTTGAAGCAAGTTTGGCATCAAGTCTCTGCATACTTTGCCGTAGCTTGTTTCTAAGCATGCGGCACGGGCAAGTTTCAGTCTTAGTCCTGTCCCAGTCTTTGAATCCACAGCTTCGAAATACCAAGCAAGGTTCCATAATTCAACGATAGTAGCACCAACGCCACCTGGGATGAACCTGCAGGAAGGTAGAATTCACCTGAAGAAGCATGCGCGGAATTGTAGATTTCCCACTTGCCTTACTGTAGAAGCCTATCCCATGTAATTTCAATGTTCTTCCCGTATGGTCTCCATCGAATTCTAGCATGGCGTACGGTAAAAGGTTTCTTCGAACAACTTCGTTCCTACATTTCCTACCAGCTTTCAATTCCAGCGGCTGGATTCTCAAGATCGTACCGCCCAATCACTTGTTCCCCAACAACATTGAAGACGCCATTCCCTGAAATTATCACAGTTCGCCGCAGCCCCAAAGACAGTCTTGTTAAGTGCGCGGTACGTAGGCTGTTTAACATGGGGTAGAGTGGCTGTGACAAGGACCATCAACAGCAGCCGTTTCAGCTTGAGCCACGTGGTGTCACTTGCTTGTCACGCTTCGCGCTTGCGCGGGCGAGCAATCATGGACCTGGACTTAGGGTGCTTGTGCTACGCGTAGGGTTTTTGAGGTGATGGTGCTAAATTGCGTCGCGAAAGCCCTGCTGAGTGTATCTACGGAAGGTTTTTGTGGATCTCCTGATGGGACCATGAAATCAGTCCTAGTGACTTATGCAGGGATAGGGTAAGTTAAGTTGCTATGCTGTTTGCTAGAGGGTGCCTGGGTTGAGGGCTTCAACATCTCGAGCTGATGGGTTTGTGGCTGGTGGCATAGGGCTTGTGCCCTAAACCCTGATTAAACCCTAAATAGGAGTTTCCATTTGATTTTCTGTTATCCCCATATAACCCTAATATAACTCTCATGTAGCCCTAATATACCCCCAATATAAACCTAATATAACCTTAATATAACCCCAATATAACCCCAATATACATCATCTGGCCGTACAATTGCAGCTAAGATGCGCGCATCCTCATTGACCTTGTTGAAGGATTACCTTTGGGACTATAGGGTTTGGGGTGGTTTAGGGGAACGAAGGTTGCAATAAGTAGTTCAAGTAGCCTACAGCTGGGAAGGGCTTCAAGTTTCCCAGTTACAACATTCTTCTTGGTCTGCAGCTCGCCAGCCTCTTCAAGGCAATTGTACTTGGAGGGTCATTGGGACTTAGTAACTAGGTTAATAATGGGTATAACCAGGGTTACTATATGGGTTATAGGGGTTCTTTACCTACTTACTAAGTCCCCCTGACCCTCCACACTACGCCTCACAGCTGGCCTGCAAGGGGTCGAGGCTCCCAAAACACTGAACCCTACGAAGCACCAAGTGGGGGTTTCCCAAAATTAGCGATACTTTATTGGGGATCCTTATAGTAAGGACTATGGTATTTGGGGGTCTATTGGGGTCCACCTATTCAGGGAAACTACCAAGTTAAAGCCTGCCACTCCTTGCGCTGAGGACGCATGGCTGCCCTATGGGGCAGTGCTCGCCCAGATGCCGGCCCCGATTGCGCAGTCGGGTCACCTGTCTGGGAGGCACTGGAAGCTCTCGACCCTGAATCTCTAAATCCCCAACCATGGCCATACCTCCTAAATCCCACACCCTAAACCCTAAATCTTAAACTTTAAAACTCAAACGCTAAATCCAAAGCTCTAAACCTTAAATCCTAAACCGTTTTTACATGGTACACCATGCCTCAGGCTGATCCATATCAAGACAGTCATGAACTCAGCCAAGCCGTACACTCCCAAAATGTGAACCATAGTTTAAACTCGTTACAAGGGGGTAATTTGGGGGATTGTGTAGGGGACAAGTCCCAACCCATGTGGGTAATAGTCCAAACTCCTTAAATGGGGTTATATGGGGATGATATAGAGGGGTATTATAGGGGTTATTCAGGGGGATACTAGGAGTTTAGACTATCGCTCATGTGCTGCTGATCTGCATCATCAACCCAGAAACCTCGAGAGTGTTGTTGCCTCTTGAAGGCAGACAGAGGGAGTTTACGCCTACCTGTCATTCAGACTACGGGTAGGGTGCCTCCGATGGCAGTTATGGAAATCATGGTTGTTCCGTGGCTCACTTCTTCTTGAAAAAAGATGAAGCAACTCAGCCTCTGTTATCCCCCGGCTTGCGAATGGTGGGATTGTTTCTGACTTTACAAGCTAGGGGATCTGATCTCTACAAGGAATATGTCACGGGCTTACGGTGGTACCTGCTGGAGTAGGCCTTTTTTCAAGACCCTTGTCCTTTGAGACCTAAACTCTGAACTCCTAAACCCCGAAATCCCAAACCTTGAAACCCCCAACCCTAAACCCTAAACCCTTACACCCGAAATCCTAAACCCCTACACCCTAAATCCTAAACCCCTACAAACTAAATCCTAAACCCCTACACCCTAGATCCTAAACCCTTAACCCTAAAGTTAGAGGCCAACTGCCGCCTCCGCACGTCATGCGGCGCTTACCCCTGCCGCCCTTTCCTTCGCGGCGGTGTCCTGGTTGCCGTGTTCGAAGCCCAATTCCCAGACCCCCCAAAGGTTCCAAAAAATCAACCTCCCCATACTCCCCTAGTTTCCCCAATGTAGTAATAGGGGTCATTTTGCCGGGTTCCGTTTTTTGGATCCTTTAGTGGCTATGGGCTATAACTAGTTTAGAGAATGTATTTCGTTAATGGGTTACAAGTACAGTTATAAGAAGTCGGTTCTAGCTACCCAGGGACGCCCAAGTACGGGGGATGAGTTGTGAAAGGGTTGCACTGGGGAGCTGGGTCTCTATGGAGGATTATGTAGAGATCATCTTGAGCAGTCTTATTAGGGTGTAGGGTTGGGTTTTTGGCCTGTGAATGTTCCTAATTCTGGGTGCTCCCCTATGCTCCCCAGCATCAGAGAATCTACCCACTTTTGAGCGGCATCCACGTCGGAGACGACGGCCATGATACGGGAGTATTCAGAAAACAATGACGGAAAGTTCCCGCTGCCATAGCTTTCAAACCGACTAATACTGTAGTCTCCTCAGTAATTAGTCTTCAAGTTTGATATAGTATAACCCTAAGGCATCATTATCACTATTTGTATTATGGGTTGGGTACTGCCCCCCCCTCAGTAACAGTGGGACAACAATTATAGTATGGTTATATATAGCCCTTAATAGGACCCCTAATATATACTGTTACTGGGAGGGGGCAGTACCCAACCTTAGACCCCAAAACCCTAAACCCTAAACCCTAAGATCCCATATACCCTATATCCATATACCCAAATTATGGGTCTAAAGGGACTACAGAATAGTACGGATGGCAAGCATAATAAACTTGTCCTGTCAAGGTGGCCCTTCTTAAGAAGATGCTGTTTAGGGTTTATAATTTAGGGGTTTGTAACCTAGGGTTTATAATTCAGGGTTTTTTAATTTAGGGTCTTTAATTTAGGGTTTTAAATTTAGGGCTTTTAATTTAGGGCTTGTAATTTAGGGTGTGTAATTTAGGGTTTAGCGTTTAAGGGTCTAGGCCATGCTCTCTTTCAATATCTCCTGATGCCAAGAATACAGTGTTACGTGTTCTGGGTGCCTCTCTTTGACAAGGATCTTAACCCTCCGGTGCTGATGGTATATGGTAGTTTCCCAAAAGCAACGCACTCCCCCCCCCCCTATCATACACCCGCAATCCTATAATCCTTCTTATAGCGACGCCCAATGCCCCCATATGTGGCATCTCAAGAGAAAGCCTCATAGTGCAACCCTAAACCCTTAATGTCTGAGGCGAGTTGTGGACTCCTCTGCTATGGAGTGGAGGCGCCGTTGCCGGGTTTAAGAGGGGGTCATTATCATCTTATAGGCTCAGGGGGACTTGGCAATTTCAAGCTAGGGCTTGGGGTTTTGGGGCTTGGGGCTGATGGACATAAGGATATGGGGGATTATAGGGGGTCATGTAGGATTTTAGGGTTTAGGGTTTAGGATTAAGGCTTTTGCATGAGGGATAGAACTCCGTGCCCCAATTGATCTGATTCCAGGTCAGAGGGAGGCATACAGCTCTGTCGGCCAAGAGAGGACGCAAACGACGGCAGCACAGCTGCACTGCTTGGGTATACACCAAGGAATGTCGGGCATTTAGTCACCCCTAACACCCAGCATGAAGCGTGGTGGGTGTCAATATTTGGGCAAAGAGTGTCTGTGTGTTGCTTCGTTGCCTAAACCCTAAACCCCGCAACCTTCCTGCAAAGGTTGCATTAAGGCATGTCGTGGCTTACTTAGAGGGATCGGACTGCATCCACACGGCTTAGAGTTTAGTGTTGGTGTGCAGCAGATGGGTGACGAACAACTGCACAAGTCACGTTGCACTGGGTTGACCTTGCATGTTCCATGTTCATTTCCATTTGAGCAGAGATCAAAATCCTCTAGTGGGGAACCCTTTAGCGAGTGGCGGTAAGGAGCTTGCCATAAGCAAACGTGATGGTTTCGTAAGCTACCCGTAGGCAAAATCGTTCCGCATGCTGCGCCGTAAGCCACCGTAAAGACTTTAGTCGGGGTTCTCCACGTTGCCACCGTAAGCGCCGTAAGCGTTTGTCAAGAAAGGCCAGCGGCTTGAGCTAAACCTTGGGTTTCGTAAGCCACCGTAAGCAAATTCCTTACCATCAAAAAACCGGATAATCATTTTTGGCCCCCGCTCAATTGACTCTCCATTTTCCACATACATATACATATATATATATATGCCTATATATAATCTTTCAAAGGGATCTAGGGTTTCTATTTTGTTGTTCATGTTCTTTTCCATGTGTTTTTCATTCTTTTCGAAGGGGGAGGGCATGTCGTTTGGTCTCAGGCCTTCCAACAGAAGAGACCCCTGGCTGCAAGACTACATGGGCTATAGTCTAAACTCCTTAAAGGGGGGTTATATGGGGGATTATATAGGGGACTACTATAGGGCTTATTAAGGGGGATACTAGGAGTTTAGACTATGGCTCATGCCTTTGTCCCTTGTTTCCTTATGAAAGCTGTTGTGCGGGGAGTCTTGCTGAAGGGTTGGGTCATTCCCCCTTACAGTAATAATAAGCGGCTGCTATAACTCTTTTTGCCCATGGTTGTAACTGTTACTGTCAGGGGAATGACCAAATTGAGGGGCTGCATTAAAGTCATTATACTTAAGCCTAAAACCATATACTTTCTCCAGTGCTGAGGGCACTTTCGAGCCCGGGCCTCTCACTCCTTCAGGTTGTCTCTGTACAGAGGCTCCTCTTGTGTACCTTTTTGATGCAGCAATGCGCCAGTTATAAACAAGTCCGGTCAGATTTGTAGTCTGGGAGGAATTCAATCTGCCCTAAACACCTGCTTGAGACCACAGGCCCAACGACCACCAACCGCTAAGCCCTAAGCTTTAGCCAAAGCTATCGAGACACCACATGGGCAAGGGTGCCCTGCATGAGGGCCTCAGCGTCTGGGGTGTTTGTTGATACGGCCCGGATAAGTACATGGACTTCTTTTGGGATTCTTTTGGAAGATCCTTGGCAGGTGAAAAGTGTTGAGCAGGTAGAGTCTTACGGTCCCCACGTATCGCCTACAGATACATATAGACACATCTACATGAAGTCTAAACTCCTTATACGGGGGGTTATACAGGGGATTGTATAGGGGACTATTTGGGGGTTATTAACGGGGATACCTGGAGTTGAGACTATAGCTCACATATTCCCGAGCCCTGTGCCCTCTCTTCAAGGATTCCAGATAGTTTGAAGCCACAGCAAAAGATGGAAAAACGCATGTCTACTGTCTTGCCACAGATCACAGCCAAAGATGGAGAAAACACAACCCTAAACCCTAAACCCCTAAACCCTAATTTATGTATGAATACATGTATAAGGCTAGTTAAGGGCTCACAGAGGCTAAAGATGATGCAGAACTGACACTGGCTGTTTTGGAACCCAAGGAGCCTGTAGCGACGGTCACCGAACAGAAAGAAAGGACACCAGTGCAGGGATTGGTTTTGGCACTGTGAGGGTTTAGGGTTCAGGGTGTTCAGCATGAGGCATGGTTTTATTGTGGGTCAGGGGCAATTCAAGCTGGGGATAGTGCTGGGGGTGTCTTACGTCAATTCCGCTCCTGTCGGAGGTCCTGACATGATGTGTATCATTTTGGGATGGGGCACATTTTATAAACCAATGCGGCTCATAGTTCTCCCCAAGTGGACGCTCAGTATAAAAGCTCGCCTTATATTCCTATCAGTATCCCTATATTATACACACACAACAACCCTTGTTTGTGTTAGAGTTGGCCGCTGAGGTGGGAGAGGCTTGGTGAAGAAATCATTGACCTAGCGCGCTACTGCACATGAGCTATAGTCTAAACTCCTTAAACGGGGTTATATGGGGGACTATGACAGGGTTTAGTAAGGGGGATACTAGGAGTTCAGACTATAGCTCATATAATTCTGGCTATAATCCCTAAACCCTGAACCCTAATCCCTAAATCTCTAATCCCTAAACCCCAAACCCAAAACCCTAGCTCACCGTACCTTTGCTTTGTGGGAGTGCTAGCTGCGTGTCTCTGCTGGTGGCCGGGCAGCCTTTAAGGGACAATGCTCAGAACTGGAGTTTAGCATTGAGAATAGGAGTTTGGTTGGAGGTATGATAATAACGAAAGTTGGTCCATATAGCTACTACAGTTCTGAGCATTGTTACTTGCTAAGGACTATCATAATATAGGGGTCAGTATCAAAGCAAGATTATCAGGCTTCAAGGGCTTGATGTATTTTCGGGGCGCTCAGGATTTTGGCGGGGAATGAGGGTTATTGTTCAGGGTTTTTAGGTTTTAGGGCTTGGCATGAAGAATCAGGGTTGCCGGCAAAAATGGCCAGTCCGGCAAAAATGGCCAGTCCGGCAAGTCCGGCAAAAATGGCCAGTCCGGCAGAAATGGCCAGTCCGGCAAAAATGGCCAGTCCGGCAAAGGGGGCAATAAGGCATGCCATACCCGAGAGGACATATTCATTTTGGCGCACGCATTGCTAACAAGCACCCTTGAGAAGTTGGAGGGCGCGACAGCAGCGCAGGAATGCGCGGCTTTCGCGCCGTCCAGGTTCCTGGAGCACCCAGACTGGCCAACCCATCAACGCTGCGAACTTGATCCCGATTTGGACGCGACTCCATTGGATTTGTTGGCATCCTGCATAAAGATCCCTCTCCATATGGCTTTGGCAAGGAGTTGGGTGACCCGGATAATTGCCAACCACGATGGAGGCCTGCACGGAATTGGGTATGATGGAATGGTCTTTGCAGCCCGGGAAGCTTTCACTGCAGTCTGTGCGGGCAGCGTTCAAAAAGCTCACCATCAGCAATGCCTGCCCACTGTAACGACTGGTGCAGTGGCAGGCATTTGCCAAAAGACACAAGCTGGTGCTCAAGGGCTGCCATCAGCGGATTGCATACGTTGGAACTTTGCTCACGCGCGAGATGTTCGATGCAGTGGTCGGCAGCCGATGCCCACCTCTCCAACGCTTGAGCTCCGCTGCGCAGAAGATGACGCGTGAGCAAAAAACCTTGAACAAGATCTCTTCTTTCATGCAAGGCCCATACGGGATGCAATTTACAGAGCAGCGCATAGCTGACGCAAAAGCCATGTGCCAGAGAGACTGGGGCCATTTTCAGGACACTCCTGGAGAGCTTCTGCTTGCCAGGCCAAAGGGTTTTTTTTAACACATATTTGCTGGGTTATGATTTTTGGGCGTCACGAAGCAACCCTGATTTGTTGCTTGCCAAGGAACTGCCGGCGGATGGTCGGCTGAATCTGCTGCCCTCTGAGCTGGCCAGGAAGCTACTCGAAACGGGCAAGAGGGGGATGGTGCCTTTGAGGGCAGCTACGAATGTTGAAAGTGGCCCAAGCCGAGCTTTGGCCAGATGCATGGAATATGACAAGACAAAGAACGCTCGCCAGCCTATGCATAGCATGGCTGACTACTATGGCATTGACCGTGGTGAAGGCTTGCAGCTCGTAGCAAACTACGGGACTCAGCCGCGAACAACAAAAGCTTTTCTGTCCCAGGCAGTAGCGACTGGCGGCTTCGTGGCAACTCGAGCTGCACAGAACTCAGCTCTGAATCAGATGATCCCAGACTTCGAGCTCATGCCGTACTGGGTGTGGCAAATCTTGAGGATATATCAACCAGGAGAATCAGTGCAGCATCGCGATGGGAAAACCACCGTAGCCACCGAACGTGCGTATGAGGCTCAAATCTTTGTCGCAGCAAATCCGGAAACGGCGCAGGGAAAGTTGCAAGCGTGCTGAGAAATCCAAGCAGGCGGTGCGTTTCTTCGCAGTAAGGAGGAGAAGCAGAAGAAGCAAGTAAAGAAGTTCTGGAGGACAAAAAATAAGACGAGGGCTGCTGACAAGCAGGCCCGTTTCAAGCTTCCGCTCACTGCCTTGTTGCGGCCAGCCAATATTGTAGGGGCGGCTTTCACTTAACCCCGGCCAGGCAGCTGCCTGCCTACGTCCGTTTTGTACCTGAATGGAGAGTTTCACGCGCAAGCCTAAAAACACTTGATGCAGTGGCAATGCCTTCCTGCGGCGTCAGACCCATCTGTCATTTGAGGGTTGAGGCGTGAAGTTTCAGGGCTGAGGGTTGAGGGCTGAGTGAGGGCTGAGGGCTAAGGACTGAGCAAGGGTCGACGGTAGGGGTGCCTACGGCTGAGGGCTGCGCGAGGGTTGAGGGTTTCACGATAGGCCAGGGGTTAGGCGTGGGCTGAGGGCTAAAGGCTGAGTGAGGGTTGGGTAAGGGTTGAGGATAGGCGGGGTTTAGAGCTTTGTGTTGAGATTCGAAGGGTGAGTGTTGCGATTTGCGAGTGGCGGGTCGAAGGATGCCGGTTGCTTTCCTCAAGGGAGGTCTCGAAAACGAGGCCCCAGGTCCCGAAATCTTGAGATTTCGAGACCTAGATTTCGATACCTTATCAAAACTTTGAAGCCTTATCAAAACCAACGTCAAACTTCATAGCCCGTGCCAAGAATCTCACTGACCAAATTGGTCCAACAAGGCAAAACTTTTAAAGGCTTTGTTCTGCAGGCCCAGCCGGCCTCATCGCCGGCGCGGCTGCATTGGGGGACAAACCCTAAACCTAAAATTACCCTCCCAGCCTAAACCCTCAACCCTAAACCCTGGCACGGGGACCCTCTATCCAAAATATCTCTCCTCAAAACCAATGCTTTTTGATAACTTCAAGTTCAATCAAAAAAAATACTTGCATCAGTAGCACTGCTCTGAATCTACCGGACATGTTTCTTGAGCCCTTATACAGCTTATACAATCCAAACTCCTGTTCTCAATACTGAACTCCAGTTCTGGCCATTGTTGCTTAGGGTTCAGGGGTCTAAGCTCCTCAATTGGAGATGATATACGGGATTATAGGGGGTTCTATGGGGTTTAGGGTTTAGGATTAAGGGTTTAGGGTCTAAGCTCCTTAGAAAGTGGTTATATAGGGGGCTACTAAAGGGGATATTACGGGTGATGCTTGGAGTTTAGAGCATTTTTGCCAGAGGGTTTCTCATGTCCCAGGTCTAGGAATCTCTTCGAAAAGGCCATTTGGTCCATTTGGTCAAGGATACGGCTGCATGTCATATGGGACCATGTAGGTTATCTGGCTTCCGCATGCCAAGATTTGCGGTTTTAGCAGCAAACCCAACTGCAAGACATCCACTTCTCAAAGCTACCTGCTATTGGGCCTCAATAACTACCAGTACTATGGTTCTAGATTCCTAGAATAATTAATGATATAAGGGATGCTAGACAGACCCCACCCGGACATAGGTACGTAGTTCTCTAGGCCCTTGTATTTCATGTTGGCAATACAGTCAAGGCAGTTGCATCTTTTCGATTTCGGCGATCTATGCAAGTATTATTACTACTGGTGTTACCGTTATTAGCAGTAGTAATATCATGAGTACTTCAGCCCCGAGCTCGTTTTATGTTTTGTTCTTTCTGTTCTTGCACGCGATGTCGTTCGTTATAAGTGCTTCAGTGTCATTTGCAGTGGAAGTTTCATTGGTTGTAGAAAGTACTTGGGTACTTCTTGTTTCGCCCTTTTGGAAGAAGATCCTCGGACTAGAGCTGCCTGGGAGAGGAGAGCGCCACCCAGACCGAAGGTAAACACAGAGGCGAAGGCAGGCTCTTTGGCTCTTTGTGGGCGTTTAGGGTATAGGGTGTAGGGTTTAGGGCTTTGTGGGCTTCAATGTTCAGGGATTTCTGAGCTTAGGGTTTGGAGGGTTTAGGGAAGCGGCTGAAACAGGCGCATGTTGTCCTTAGCTTCCGAAAAGAAGGAGGGGCCCTCCACAGCACCAATAGAATGCCTCACGGAAGAGCGTAGGGGCCAGGGAGTAGGATTCCAGCTCGGGGGTTGTTTCTTGAACTAGCTTAGGGTTTGGGATTAGGGTTCAGGGCTTAGGGTGAGGGATTTCAGAACAGCGGTAGCAGTTGCCTGATGTTGCCTTTGCTGGTGGCCAGCAAGGAATAAGGGACTGCATCCCACTGCCACTCCAAATATATCCACCAACATCATGGTAGTCCATTTCGTTGTTCATCCTCCAGTCTTTCAACTGAAGCCTAAACCCTAAAGTCCCTAAAGTTGTTGACATTTTGTCTTACCTTCCTTCATTCCCTTCGAACCACTGGAAAGAAGTAGTGCTTCCCCTTCCCCTGAGCAAGCTCAACCTGAGCACCCCCAAAGCAGAATCCCCATCCTCCAACTCGTTGTTGCTTGATGTATGCCTAGAACTGTAGTCTCCTTAGAATGTATTTTCCATCTGTTGTATTCGGGTATGACCCTAAGGAACTCTTAAAGATAATACATGCAATTACAGGTTTAAGGGGATTACAGAAAAGGAAGAATCAGGCTCCAACAAGTGTGATTGCGCATCATATGGAGGGTCGAGTTCGGGGAGGAGCTTCAGCTTCATGCCCGCAAGTTATGAGCTCCCAATGTCTTCAAGCATAGGACGGTTGCACAGCATTTTTTCTCAGTGATATTTCAGCCCCCAAGGTAGAGAAAGATTACACCATTATTTTGGGTGGTCTAGTATATAAGAGGGGTATAACCTTACTGGAGCTGGGGTTTATATAGAACTGACACAATGATGGGCATGTGCAAGATCATTGGAAAACGATCAGACTGAACCACGATGATGGCACAGTGTCAAATGTCATTCGATGGGGAAATTATGAGAACAAACAACGGCAACATATTAGACTCATTAGACTTTACACAAGGCTGGACTCTAACATTTTGGCGCCGTTCACTTGGTTCGACATAACCCTACACATCCCAATGCTCCTATAGGAGCCCAGCTTCCATTTCATTTTTCCATTTTCTGTCTGTTGCCTGGGACAGTTCTTTACCCCTAAGCCCTAAACCCTCGAACCTAAACCCTAAGCCCTAAACCCTCGAACCTAAACCCTAAGCCCTGCAACCCTAAGCCCTAAACCCTAAAACTTCAACCTTCAACCCTGAACCCTAAGCAGTAACAACCACCCTGAGGGTCCAAGTACCTAATAACTACATACTTGCCCAAAACCTGTATTGAAATTACTATTGCCCAAAACCCAAGTACCTAATTATTGGGTACATGGACCCTCTGGGCCAGCGAGTCTAGAGCTTGGACTAGCCTAATGACTCTTCAGTTGGCGAGCTACATGACCGCCGGAGTGGCTCAAAAGAAGCCTGTACCTGGGCTTTCAAGGATTTAAGGTTTACGGATTGGGTTCAGGGATTAGGGTTTAGGGATTAGGATTTAGGGCTTTGGGTTTGGAGCATCAAGTGAGACTGGAATGCCCACAAGGCTAGTGTAAAACGTCGACATATGTTTTCCCGTATCATAATCCTAGATTGCTTGAGTTACGATGGGATTGCTTCTATGAATTGATATAATATCTTGGGTAGCTCAAATAAGCCCCAAGATGATATTGGCAGCCGTTGAGGCCCGTGCAGTCATCCTTACAGAAATCCGCTCCAATACCACCCATCCAGCTTGACCCCTAACGATGAGGTGGACACGCGGATCATGAGAAACACTGGATCAAATCATCGGCTCACTTCTTTGGCTTGGCATTGGGGTTGCTAAGTCTCTGAAAAGGGCTAGCCTTGGGTATGGGTTGCGCAGACTTTGCAGCATTTTACGGATAATTACTCGGCTGAGGGGGTTTACCCAGAGCTCGGTAATGTCTGTGTCTTCCACATTCAATTTGGTAAGACGCATTCTGCGTCCCCAAAGCCCTAAGCCCTAAACCGCATCCATCCATCCATCCATCCATCCATCCATCCATCCATCCGCGATATACTGGCCTGCTTGCAAATTCACAGGCTGGGGCGCTTGTATGGCAACCTCTAGATGCCACCGTAAGCATGTTACCTGAAGGGTCCAAGCGCTCAGGTTTCTGATGGTTTCAGGTACTCAAACCATTGAGACTGAGGCGTTTGGTACCTGAAGCCATCATATTTGAGTCCTTGAACCATCTGGGTTATGTAATCCAAGGTTGCCTTCATGCTGTTACTAGCAAAAAGGAAGATGATGAAGCCAATGAAACAACCCCTGCAAATGCCAAAGCCCCAGAACAGGATACCCTGAAGCCCTATACTCTCAAGCATTCGAAGCCCAGAACCTGACTTCAAGGGGTTATGATGGAGATTACGTTTGCGGACGACAGTACGGGATCCACCCACCACCATACTGTAACAACTAAATACGCAATACGCTAATCCATAGTTCTGAAACTAAAGCCCTGAACCCAAAACCCTTAAACCCTTGAACCCTAACCCCTAGACGCCAAACCCTTAACCCTGAAACCCTTGAACGCCGCACCCCAAATCCGTAAACCCTAAACACCAAGAGCCAAGGTAGCCGTGGAGCCTGCACCGATCCCAGATGGTGGTCTGCCGCTGCTGGGCTGCGTGTTAAGGAACTTGGATTACCCTAGGGAAACCAGAATAGTAGGTTACTGGGCTATGTAGCTGTACGGTACATAGAACCCAGAACCCATTATTTGGGTAACTGAAGCCCTAGGGTAGTGAATGCGGGTCTAAAAAAGTAGTAAGGTTTAATTTTGTAGCAGGTTTATGTATTGTCTAGCGCCTGGTCCTTTGAAACCCATGCGTCCATATCACTTTCCATATTCTGTTCCAGTTGGTTCTCCATTCCGGTTCGTGACCGTCCTTCATAGCACCTACACAACTCCTGTATAGTACTAACAAAGAATGCAATCCCTATACGCCTTGAAAGGGAAAGTGCCCCTAACTTTTAACCCTAAACCCTAAACCCTCAACCATAAACCCTAAAACCCTAAACCCTAAAATTCACCGCAACCCAGGCTAGCCATTCCATTCCTTCCTGTGCCGAAATATCGCAAGTCTGGCCCTGAGTTCTTAGGCTTCAAGGGGTTTAGGGGTTCAGGGCTTGGGGTTTAGGACATGTGTCTTCAGGATGGTTTAGGGGTGCAAGGTTTAGATAGGGGGGCAGGATCTTGCGTACCTACCATCGCGTGGAAGCTTATGTCGGCCTCCTTCAAAAAGTGCAATGGTCTCCTTTTGGGCTACCATGTTAGTTTGTGGGGCGCAGGGTTTAGGGTAGTGTTGGTAGTAAAGGTTAGGCTAAGCACCCTGTGTTATGTATTGAAGGCTTAGGTTCAGGACTTCGTCCTGAGGCTCTGAAGATCTAGGGCTGATTCTCTTCAAGCCACATTATATTGGACCGTGAAGTCTACCTAAACCCCAAAAGTATGTAAAATAATGGCCCTAAACCCAGAATAACAGCCATAAAGGCCATTATTTTACATACTTTGGGGGTCCAGGTATAGATATTCCGTACATTGGGATTATGTGGGCCCTAGAGTACGGCTGCGGTCTACAGAAGGTAAAATTGACAAAGGCTTTGCGCCAGGCTTGTTTTTCCATCGAAAGCCCCTCAAAACAGGAACGGATGTAAGGCGGTTTAGGGTTTAGGGTCTAGGGTTTAGGGGTCTAGGGTTCCTACTAAGGCCTAAACCCTAAACCCTGAATACGATCGGGCCCAAAGGAGCATTCCTTCGGTAATTTCGGATGTTCAGCCTACTGGAGTCAAGGTTTTCTGGTTCAGTGCAGTCATGGTGTGAGGAATTCAGAAGTTCTCAAAGCTTATCCAGTGGAGTAGTACAAAAAAATCTAAAAGTGGGATACCGCTTTGTAGTTCCCAGGAAGAGTAAGACGATGCCCTCATCCCTGGTATAGTACTTGGTAAGTTGTCTTCCATGCTCACCTAGTTACACAGCCCTGCCTTCCAATGCATAATCCTTTCAGTCGGTATTCGACGTCGACTCACCCAGAACTGCAAATTCAAAGCAACAGACTTGTTCTAAGAATGACGTACAAATTTGCGATAAACCTCAGACCGTAAACGACTGTGCGATTGGAAAGGCATGCACATGAGTATTTCTCAAGATCCTGTATGAAAAGCCCGTTATATGGACCTCGTAGTCCCTTTAAAGCCTGCCCATTTCCCTAAAACACCCTGCGTTTAAGGACTTCATAGTCCCTTTATAAACTGCCAAGGTCCCTAGGGGCACCCCTCATTTAGAGACTTCATACTCCCTTTACAATTTCCCCAGGTCCCTACAAGCCGCCCCCCCCCCCTCCCCCCCGGATTTTCACTTCACGGAATTCACACAGAACCAGCAGCCCAGACAGCAGACCCCTAAGCCTGGGAGCCATCGTAAAGCTATTAGGGTTTAAGGTTTAGGGTTTAGGGTTTAAGGTAACTACTCCAGGGCCTGACACGCAAAGCATAAGGAAACACCCTAAAGCAAAACACCCAGCCCCAAACCCACACCCAAGGACCCTCCCTAGACCCCACATGCCCTCTTTAGAGCCCAAGCACCTGCAGATAGGATAGTCCAGGAGTCCTGGCTAATGCCTCGGGGCATGTAGGCAACATGTGTAGACCTGAGGACGCAACGTAGGTCTCAATTTTAGACCTAGACCCTCCAACTGCCCTCTATTTCGGTCTAAGTACTCACTCATAGAATGGTCCTGGGACTTAGAGTCCCCAAACCCTAAAACCCCTGAACCCGCACAGGTTTGCAGCAAACTCTCCGGGGGACGCTGGTTTCGACCCTTTGAACCTGTCTGGCAACCTCAAGGCTTTCCAGAACCAGCGGGAGGCGGCCAGAGGGTTCTATAGTGGTTATATGAGCAGTATTTTATTTGGGAGTACTATGGTACCCATTATAGAGTTGTATTTTATTCTCCTTTTGGGATATAGTATTTTATATAAGGAATATTATCTTACTAGGTTCAACCACCAAACAAACACTACTTGCATGAGTTACATAGTGGTTATATGAGTTATAGTCTAAACTCCTTAAAAAGGTTATATGGGGGATTGTAGAAGGGAGTACTCCAGAGGTTAGCAAGGGGGATACCAGAAGTTTAAATTATCGCTCATGTAAGATTTAGGGACACTAACCCCAACAATGGAGAATCAGATGGAACAGTGCATGGAGCATGACATGGAAACATTTTAAAAGGACTAGCCCTAGTGCAAGTGACAGCCGTCATGCATCAGGGCCTGGAAGCTTTAGCCCAAATGGTAGTTTCCCAAAATAAGGGACCCTAATATAGACCCCAAAATATTATACTCCTTAATATGGGGACCCCAAAATGGTACAGTACCCCTCATCTTAGGAAAGCCTAACCCCTAAACCCTACATAGCCCCTATATCCCCTTAAATGGTAACCCTAATTTTGGGAAATCGCAGAATTCCCCTGAAAAAGTGGTTGGGAGCTGATTTCCAAGCCCTGCACTAAGCCCGATATGCCAGCTGGAGAGTGCGAAAGGGTTTAGGGTTTAGGGTGTAGGGGTTTCCCCCATGACTTACCTGTAACCCCAAGTACGTCATGCTGTATGGGCTATGCCTGGCAATTTGGCAATTTGGGGTTACTGGCAAGGCCACATTGCTGGGCTGGGCTTGGGAGTAGCTTTGCGTATGGAAGTTGTTCAAAGTACCTCTCATTTACTGTCCCAAATAGATTAAAGATCCTCATCATCCCCTATACCTGGACCCCAAAAGTAGGTAGAATACTAGCCCAAAACCTCTAAACATAGCCTTAAAGGCAATTATTCTACATACTTTTGGGGGTTCAACTAGTTCAGGTAGTCACTTGTACTCATGTTGCCTTAGGGTCCTACGGATATTCCCTCCCCCGCATATCACCCCAGAAGCTAAGGTTGCAAAGACACCATCCTGCCTTAAATTCTGAATGTGTAGAATGTTACAGCCTTAGGGTTTAGGGTTCCTAGATACTGCTTTTATATATCAGGGCTGCCTGTTGGTGATCGTATTCTTTTTGGGGGGGGTGGGTATGTGAGGGAGACATCCATCTCGCAATACACAAATGGTGGTTTCCAACAATAGGAGGCCCCCAATATGGGCCCAAATACCTTATTATACTTATCATATACACCCCCCCCCAAAAAAAAGAAGCGTCTTTTCTTTGAACATGTTCTGATCACACTCCACAGGCTGAGCTGAAACACGCTCGCCTAGCGATGCTTGCCGCAGTCGGGTGGCCTTTGGCGGAGTTGCGCCTCGGTGAAGGGTTTAGGCTCTAGGTTTCTTGAGGGTCTTCTTGGGTACGTAGTGTAAATCTGGACCCAAAGACAAGGGAACCCTGACTGGGGAAACTACCATGTTGCAGCTGGTCATAAGAGGCCCTAAACCCTAGCCCGCTATTGGGGGAAGACTTACATGCATTCATTACAGGGTTCTGCTTAAAGTGACACGTTGAACATAATCTATCTCATGCCTATTGCCTTACAAACGAGACACAGACAAATAGGCAGGATTTAAGATTAAGGGTTTGCGGCTTTAGGGTTTCTTTGAAAATCAAGGGTTGAGGGTTCAGATTTAGGGTCGAAGGTTCCGTCTGCCCCAGGTCTTGGGGGATTGAGATATCGAATGCTACGACCTAAGCAGCCTTTCGTACCGAAACACTGACCTGGAATCTAGAATCTGCAACCTTGCCGTGGATGAGTGAGGATGACATAGTCGCAAGTGTTAAACGCGTTGCACAAGCCTAGCCTTCCACCCAGCCTCTCTTGAGGCCGTAGTACGCGCTATTAGAGCCCCCAGGTTTAGGGTTTAGGGTTAACCCTATAAACCTTAACCCCTAAACCCTAAACCCCAAAACCATAACCCCTAAACTCCTATTTTGGGTATTTAGGGTTGACCCCCAAGTACTAGGAACCTTACCCTGATCATAGGAATTCCCATGTGTAGTCCCCTTGCGCCCAGCGATCGTCTCGTTAACTCTGCATTGGTTGACAACAGCTTGTAGTCCATGATACTAGTGGCAGCAACAACATGCTAGAAACCTGAAGGTTGTAGTCGCTACAACTGGCAAAGTCCTGCATCCTGAAGCCAGAGCACTTCAAATCTTAAATCCTATAAAAACCTATAAATATTCCGGGCCTTTCATGAAGTCCTAACTCAAAAGCAAGGTGTCTTCAACAACGATGGCCCGACATGCCTTGAGCCCACGCCCTACATTAACATACAGGAGACACTGTACAACCTACATGAACTTACTTCAAGTGTTGTAAGCGGTACACCAACATGCGTCAAGCACTTTAGTCCTCTACCGCAGCATACATTAAAGCCTGTAAGCCCTACACCATCATCATCCAAACGCCGGCAACCCTGCACCACCACGTGTTAAACACTGTAAGATACAGCAAAACACACGGGTTCCCATAGAGGAGACTCTTAATCCCATGAGCCAGAAGCGCATATGCCCCCCCCCTTGGTATAGTTTTGATTTCCCCTACGTAACTTGGTGTCCCCGACATTACACCCCGTGAGCTGCGAGGGTTCCCAGTCAGGGGTTCCTCGTAAACCACTGAGAAATATTTTTTAAACATTGCACACCAAACCAAACGCCAACATACTTGAGGCATTGTAAACCCGACGACAACATGCTTTAAGCAGTGTAAGCCCTGCACCAACCTAGACCCTCCGAGTACTCTTCAGTGTTTGGGGCTTATGGCTTAACGTTTAGGGGTTTAGGGTGGGGCTTTAGGGTCCCTAATAGCTTGCACTTACGTAGCCCATACCAGAAGCCTTAAAACCTAAACATGACCAGGTCTTGCAACTAGGGTTTAGGGGTTTAGGGGTTTAGGGGCTTAGGGTTTAGGGTTTAGGGTTGAGGGTTGCAACATGTTAACCACTGTACATACAGCCACCATACAACCTCAGTCTCCATGTCATTTTCCATTTTCCATTTGGTTCTGCGTTTTTGGCAACCTAGCCCTGAACCGCATGTTCTATGACCTTATAAGCCCGGAAAAAAAAGAGGGTAAACCCCAAACCCTAGATCCTAAATCCCCAACCTCAAGCCCTAAACCCCAAACCCTAAACTCCGATCCTAAACCTTGCAAATAAAGGCTGCAGCCACCCCTGGCGAAGCTTTCGGATCAGCCTTCTCTGCTTGCGCAGAATCTGGTTTGCAACTTTTGGATTTTGTGTTTAGGGTTGAGGGTCAAGGGTTAAGGTTTGCGCTTGGGGCTGGGGGTTTACGAGTGTATGGTTTTATGGTTGAAGGGTTTAGGGATTTAGAGTACCTTGCCGTCCCCTAGCCCCATGAACCCTTGACTGCTAAGAAGAAGCAAGGAACGGCCGGTGCCCGTCCGTCCTGAACGGCGGTTTCGGTGAGCCACAGATCATCCTGCTGCCTGGATCATCTCAGCTGTCATATATGGAGCCCAGAGTTTAGGGTTTAGGGCGTCTGGCGTACTGTTAGAAGAATCTTAGCGGGCTACGTCTGGTCCACCCCAGAACATTTATCAACCCCAATACGCACTTTCTGTATATGTTGCGTTTTTGTTTGCATCTGCTGTTTGCATTTTTTGTGTTGCCTTGTTTTTGCATTTGCTGTTTGCATTTTTTTCGTGTTTGCTGGCCTGCTTGAATTTTGCTTTGCGTTTTTTTTGTGTTTGCTGGCCTGCTTGAATTGTGCTTTGCATTGTTTTTGCATTTTCTTTGGGCTGAAACGGCCGAGACCCGGCAAAATGCGAAAAGGAGGCACATCTAAATCCCAAGGACGACCAAAATGCAAAAAAACGCAAGCCTGGAAGCCGCGGCCGGCCAAAATGCAAAACACATGCAAAAAAATGCAAGCCTGGAAACAGAGGCCGGCCAGAACACAAAAAACAAAATCAAAAAACAATGCAAAAACAACGCAAACACACTGCAAAAAAGACGCAAAAAATGCAAACGCTCCAGGAAACGGCAGTTTTTTGATGATTTCGGCTATGCCGCAAACTTTTGCAGTTGTTTTTATTTTTTGTGTTTTGGCCGACCTCTGTTTCCAGGCTTGCATTTTTTGCATGTGTTTTGCATTTTGGCCGGCAGCCGCTTCCAGGCTTGCGGTTTTTTTTTTTTTGCATTTTGGTCGTCCTTGGGATTTAGATGTGCCTCGTTTTCGCATTTTGCCAGGCCTCGGCCGCGCCAGCCTAGAAAATGCAAAAAAAATGCCAAGCAAAATTCAAGCACGACAGCAAACATAAATAGAATGCAAAGCAAAATTCAAGCAGGCCAGCAAACACGAAAAAAACGCAAACAGCAAATGCAAAAAACATGCAACACAAAAAATGCAAACAGCAGATGCAAAAACAACGCAAAATTATTGCAATGCATAATTCAAAACACATGCACAGTCTGTGGCCCAAAGATTCTTCTAAGCGTGCTGGAGCTTTCTCTCAAGCTAGTAATATAAATTTCCTAGGCTTCTATTTTGCCGCCTTTTTTTGTAGGAATGAGGGTACAAGCTCCGAGACAAGCCCTGTATTTCCTGGTCCCAAAGCATTGCTGAACACTACGCAAATATTAATATTACAACTACAGCCAGAGTCATCATTCAATCTACGAGTCCTATGTGTAGTACTGTTTCTACTGCTCCCAAGCCTGTGAACTAGAACTCCTTTCGCCGAGGCATTCATCTCCTATACTACGGAACGGACGCCTCCACATAGCTCAGTCAGGAAAACCGTAAACCCTAGACCCTACAACCCCTAAACCTCCACTCCGCGCAGCAGGTTTTTAGGGCTTCTCTTCGTGTTCACCGGCATCGTTGACCTTTCCAAGCCGGATGGACCTCCGGGAGACTTGAAGTTCGACCCACTAGGCCCAAAGCCTGCGGGGGATGTTTTTTCACAAGCTGGAGCCCATTAGACCTTGATAATGGGATATTGCTTAAATCAAGGTTCGCAGCATGATTGCAAGTATGTTCTTCGATCAAGGTGTTGCAAATGAAATCCTAAGTCACTAAACTCTAAGCAGCAGCTGGTGTTGTTGTTGTTGCTGAAGCCTAAATAAACCCTTATGTAAACCCATTAACGCTTGAACCCTAGACCCCCCTAAACCCTAGACCTGTTTTTGTTGTTTTACTTGGAGGCCCAGGGTACTTGGTAAGTAGGTCATGCAACAAGGCTATCAGTTCCTAACTGGGCCCTAGCCCAGCCCTTTAAAACCAAGTGACCAAGTCCCTAAACCCTCAACCCTAAACCCTAAGCCGTAAACCCTAAACCCTAGGGCTGCATGCGTATGTTGTCAAGGTTTGAGGTTAGAAGTGGTCTAGGGTTCGTACCGTCTTTAACATAGGGGTCATAGATATCCTCCAAAATAATGCAGTTCTGATCCAGACCCTCAAAGGCCAAGAGCCGCGAACGATTGTGCGGAAATACTTTGCAGAGCGTGTTTCGTTTCTTATCATTACGGTCCGTTCCCCTTTGTGGATTAGGGTTGTGTATTGGGATGTTCGATCTTCCGTTGCAGTGGCAAGGCTACTGAAATGGCTCGCTGGACCTTCGGAAAAGTTTACAAGCGATGGCGGGGCTTGTAGTGGGAGTCATCTCCTAAGATTCCAGGTATGAGGCTGTAGGGCCTGCATCGCTTGATTTGAATGGTTTGTAGTGCCTAGCATGTTTTTTGTGTTTGTGACTGGAGGTGAAGCATGTACCTACTGGCAATATAACCCCAATATATACCGATATACAACCCCCATAATCTCTATAGTTTCCATTTTCTTTTCCATTATCCCAATATTAATATTAACCCCAATAGTATACCCTAAACCCCTAAAGAGGACTTGCAGAATCTTCTTCTCATACCGTAACAGATGATGGCGTGGATAACTATTGCGGGGGCAATGATGGCAATCGTAGTATTGGCAGTGATGGTACAAAGGGTAGCAGGGTAGCAATAATAGTGGTACGGAAACTGAATTCTCACATAACGACAGTGCGGCCGCAGTGCAGTGCAGGGCAGAGCAAGTCGCGAAGCGTGATCCCCCAAGCATCTCAGTTCGGTGAACCCTTGTAACTAACAACGATGCATTACTACTGTTGATGCTAGAACTCCTGCATGACCTTAGTATACTACAGTACCATACTCCCCATGGTACAAGTTACTTAACCCTAAATCCTATGCAGGCTTTTAATATCCGCTGTATCATTCCGCAGCCTATCTCAGAAAGGACTCGTACCTAAACTCTGAGCCGCTAATCTCAACCCACGCGGGTATCTCCTTGAATGGGGCTATATAGGCATTATACGGGGGAGTATTATGGGGGTTAGTAAGAGGATACTGGGAGTTTAGACTATAGCTCATGTGGGTTTAGGGTTTAGGGTGTAGGAGGTTTTAGTGCCTATACCACAAACAAGCTTACTTCGTAGGTGCCTTACTGGAACTAAAGCTCTCCACTGTAAACTTGGTACAGTCCTGCTGTGGTACTATCCATACGCAGGAGGCCCCAACATATTCTCCTTGCCACTTAACTAGGACCTGAAACCCTTAACTTTTTGGGGGGTCTCCTATATCCCTATTACAGGTACCTAAAAGTTAATTCCTTAGAAGGGGTGCTAAGTGCCATGGTGTATTATGGCACTTGATATGGGGACCCCCCATCAAGAGAGCCCCTAATTTTCAGAAACCCCAATCCCTATCAACCACCATGGACCCCAGGTTCCATTTCATCTTCCTTTTTCTTTACCATTTGATTCCCAATCATTTGGGTAGTATATCCCCTATGGAACTCCTATATGGGCTGTTCTCAAAATTATGGGCCTTGGTTATAGGTTATACTACGGCACTTGTTATTTGGAGGTACAAGAATGGGACCCTAATTTCGGGAACTACCCATACCCAAAGGCTCCATATAGCTATATGGTATATACTTGGGCCCTCAAGTAGTTATATGGGAACCCCTTTGGGCCCTAAGTATATACTATATAGCTACATGGAGCCTTTGGGATATAATTTCTCAAGAGCTGAGCCCTCGCGATATATGGTTTGCCAGGCCTCCAGGAAGTCCGGCCTCCGCTGATATCAGGATTCATCCCTGAGGGCAGGCGGGCCTGATGCTTCCCTCTCCCACACTAAAGGAGGGTTGGATCTTAGGCTTCAGGGTATCTTACACCCTGAACCCTGAAAGCCTAACACGGGCGCGAGTTCAGGTCCCTTTTGGGGGGAGTTCCATGCTAGGTCCTGTTAGGTTGGGAAGCGGTGGGTGGGCTTTGTAGTCGGCGTTTTGGGATTTAGGGGTTTGGGGTTCAGGGTTTAGGGAAAATTTAGGGTTCTCTTGGATGAAGGTCGGGGAGTTGACATAAAGTTCTACCCGAGGGCTCCCATGTAGTTCCCCGTGTTTTTTGGTAAGGAGTTGTAATATATTAGTTACCAAGAAGGAACTACGTAGGAGGTTCTTGGTAGGGTCTAGGGTTAGGGTTTGTTGGGGGCAGGCTTCAGTGCTAAGGGCCTAACGTGTAGGGATTCGAGCTTGTCGACTCTGAAGGTATATAAGTGCGGTCTAGGGTTTAGGTTAGGTCAATCCCCCCTATAGTAATAGCTCTTTAATAAGAAGTTAATAGGGCCCTCATATACCTATAATAGTCCCTTGTGATCGCCCTTACTGGGTGGGGGACTGACCCAAGGTTTAGGGCTTAAGGAAGGAGCGTTTGCCTCCCCCATTTTGTCGGGGGCTTCGGGAAGAATGAAGGCAATCCTGATGGTGGGTCTTGGTAGAGGTTGTTCCGAGCGCATAGCACATGCAGAGCAAGGATTAGCGTCAATATTGAGAGAGGTAGATGCCTCATCTAAAAACAAAACCCTTGAAAAGGAACTCGGTGCATTTGGAATGGATTCTCCTTGGGTCTAAAATGAATTCCTCTGACACCCTAATGTTTCATGTGCACCCCATATTTTCTAGACGTATACGTCCAACTGATGAGAGGCATGTTTCGCTGTGTAGCTTGTCATCTTCTTAAAGAGCATACACGGCTGGTCTGGGCAAAGGCTGTTGAAGCAGATGAGGGTGGTAGGTTCCTTACTCATTCTTGACCTCCCCAGTCTTAAATGTTCCCGTTGTGTTGTATGATGTCATGTTATATTTGGAAGATTCAGTAAATTTTAATGGCAGGAGCGGGTGGGTGGGGGGCTTCTAATATTTTGGGGAGGGGATCAGTTGTGTTCTCCAGCACACTTGTCTGCTTGTCGTGCCGAATATGAGTTAGGCCCCCACCCAGTAGCAGTGGTCCAACAGTATATAAAATGATACGAATAGAATTACCATGACCCCTTGTGGTCGCTACGAGTCGCTATTAGCGGGGGGAGCCCAACCTTAGGCAAATCACAGCGTCTTTGATACTTGATCAAGTCTGTTGTGATTAGTGTAAAGCCAGACCCCCTAAAGGATCCCAAAAATGGGAACCCACCCCAATAGACCCATTACTATTGCGGAAACTAGGGGATTATTGCGGATTCCCATGTTTTGGATCCTCTAGCGGGTCTTGGGAATATACCCATAGTGCCAGGCCTTGGATGGCTGAGGCAGAGCTCAAGAAGCTCAGCAGCATCAGAGGTACTGGGGACTATCATGGGTTCCCCTGAATTAGCTTTAATCACAGAGCCCTAAATAAGCGCGAATTAAGGCAGAGGTTACAGGGGGTACTGTAGGGAACGGTGTTCAGGAAACCCAGAGGCCTGGACCCTCTACAGCAAAAGCAGTTGTTCAAAAGATCCTTCCTAGGACCTCAGAGTACTGCAAGAACCAAACCCTAAACCCTAAACCCTAACTAGATGCGAAAGTCGTGTCAGCAGTATACGCATGGTTTTCGTTTGGCGCATCTGCCTATACTCAAAGCCCTTGCTGGAATGTGCTTTCCTTGGGTACGCGGTATATGCTCACATTCTACCACGGGCAAACTGTCAAGTCACAAAGAAGGTCCCCAAAAAGTGTGTACATGTTTGGACGGAAAGCGTCAAGCCAGCCAACATACGCGCGTTTCAGCAATTCGCTTGAAAAGGTTTCTAATTGAGTCTCTGCACTCTCAAGACTGCATCAAGCGAGCAACTAGTTGTATTTGAAGCCGTGTTAGCGATACTTTGTTGTCGCTTGAGCTCCTTAAGCAGGTTTAGGATAGCCGTGTTCATTTTTCTCCGGAGAAGCAGTTGGGATGGAGATTGCTTGGAGCCTAGCGGGTCGTTGCAAGGGCTGTTGGCTGGACCTTGAACTGAATCTATAGCTTTAGCTATCTCCATCCGAGCCCGTTAGAGGAGGATGTTTGTGTAGCAGCGTTCTGGAGAGGTTCCCTGACGAATGCCGAGATACCAGGACTTGAGGGCTTTGAAAAAACAAGGCCCTAAACTCTAAATAGTAGTTTCCAGTTTCTTTGTCCTATATAACCCCAACATACTATAGAGGTTTCCATTTTCTTTTCCACTCTCCCCTACATAACCCCAGTATACTATAGAGCTTTCCATTCTCCTTTCCATTATCCCGACATATCTCAAAAGCCGTCACATCCAACCCTTAGGAATGGCCGGTTGGCAATGTTCGCCATAACTGGAATGGTCGCCTACGAGTACAGCCAGGACATGTGCGGTTGGCTTTTGGAAGGGTTTGGGCAGGTCGGACAGATCGGAACTTGCAGTCTGGTTTGGAGCTGGGGCTGAAGACTGTAAGAGGGTTTTGGGTTGAGGGTTTAGGGGTTAAGGGTTTTAGGGTTTAAGATTTTAGGGTTTAGGGGTTAAGGGTTTTAGGGTTTAAGGTTTTAGGGTTTAGGGTTGCTTACTCGGAGCGTCATGGGGACTTAGTCAGCTAAAGGGCTATCCCCTGAGCCGCCCTGTTGGCGAAGCCTACTACACGAAAGAGCCCCCACCCTAGGACTTACAAGGTGGCTGAAGGAACCCTAAAAGGGTTTTGGGGTTGTAGGGTCTTAGGGTTTAGAGGTTTAAGGCTTTAGGGTTTAAGGTTTTAGGGTTTAAGGTTTTAGGATTTAGGGGTTTAGGGTTTTAGGGTTTAGGGTTTTATGGTTTAGGGTTTAGGGTTAAGCTTGTAGAGGAAGGATGGCAGAGAATCAATTCTATAAGTGGCATGGTAGGGATCCATCCTATGCCACAGAGTCTGTGCGGCTATCGTATACACTTGGGGCTCGTATATTTACTTTGGGGCCCAGGTATATGCTATACAACTACATGGACCATGTGTTGTGTACAATCTGCGCTCACTTTGCATGAAAAGCATTGTTGCTACTCGTGGACACTGCTGCCTGAAGAGAGAAGATGCGTGCAGAACCCCACTTGCCTCGAGACTGCCCAACGTTGGGGCATGACGATTACGTGTCAGGGTTTAGGGTTGAAGGTCTAGGGTTGAGGGACACTGTTGATCGGTGGTATGATGCAAGGCGCCGAGAATTCCATGGTGCCATTTTTCCTGGGGGGTTTTGGTACGCAGCGTCACGCAGGATCTCGTCAATCAGTCTGCCATGAATTTCAAGGTGCCTTGTATGAGAACCGCCCCTTTTTTCTTGAAAAGTCTTCTATGGATGTGTACGCAGATGGTTGTGTATTTTGATGTCCTTTTGTCGAGGCTCGTGCTGACTTGGAGCATGCACAAGACGAACCCCAAACCCTAAACGATTCCGTACCCTATTCGTGACAAGTTGATCCCAAAGCCTAAACGCAGGTCCACTTTTTATCCTAACTTCACAGCCAGGAGGCTCCAAGCATCTAGACACTCGGGTTTAGGGCTTAGGGCTAGGTATATACATATATATATATATGCCTTGCAAAACAGTGAGATGCAGATTACAAGAGCTTGTGCGAAGGACTCAGGCTGCAGAAAATCCCTTAACCCCAAACCCGAAAACCTACATCTTGCCCATTATACGTGCGAAATCATCCCAATTCCACCTACAGCTCCCTACGAGCTATAGCCTAAACCCTAAAAACCCTAAACCCTATATAAGCCCCAAACGCTGGTTACGCTGGTTACCCTGGACCACACTGTCGGAAGATGTTCCGGTCAACCCCTCTACTCCCCGCTTCCTGCTGTCAGAACCCGTAACCCTAAGCCCTAGAACCCGAAAACAGTTCACCCTAAAACCCTAAACCCTTAACCCGCCTTCACCCTAAAAAAACCTAAGCCCTAAAACCCTGAAACCCTAAAATCCTAAACTCTGAAACCCTCAGATCCTAAACCCTGAAACCCTCAAATCCTAAGCCCTAAAACCCTAAATTCCTAAACCCTAAAACCTTAAAACCCTGAACACTGAACCCCCTAGAACCCTAAAGGATGCGCCGGTGGTCACGCCTCTGAGCCCAGATGCTTTGGATTTTCTGGCGGGCTCTGCTGCTGCAGAGGGCGCATGAGGGGTGTTCTACGTATTCCTAAACCCTCAACCCTAAACCTTTGACCCTATACTCCAAACTCTTAACCTCAATCAGGGCCTTAGAGATTTGGAGTTTAGGTCTTAATGGAGACGGGTTTAGGCTTGATTTCAGGCTTTCGCGTTATTAGTGCGGGGGTTAAGGTTTAGGGTTCAGGGTTTCAAAGGGGATTTGGGGCGACTGTCTAGAGATTAGGGCCTGGAGATTGAAGTGATGCGACTTGAGTTTAGGGCTTTTCAGGTGTGCTTGCTGGGATGCATGCCCAATCGTCACGGGATGGTTTAACCACCGTTTGGGTCCTTTCCTTCTACATTCGGCCTAAGCTGTGATTATGTAGAACTGTTTTGAGAGGTAGGCCCTTGGCTTTAAAGAGCACACGTATTCAAGTTATGTGTGTCTGTGTGTCTTGAGCCCAACCCTAGACCCAGAGGAAGGGTTTAGAGTTCAGGGTGTAAGGTTTAGGGGCCTGCCTGCCTACCCCATACCGAATCGGGACTTGATGAAGGGATGTTGTCGCTTCCGGGTGACATGCCCCCCCAACACTCTACCGCCCCATACGCTCCTTTCAGGTGCTAGGTAGTCACATAAGTAGTATCTTATCTGAGCATACTATGGTACTCAATGTAGAGCAAGATTATATCCCCTTTTGGGGTATAATATTTTATCTGAAGAATATAATCCGGCTTGGTTCAACCACCAACAACGCCACTCCTGTGGTAATTCCCTGCAAGGTCCCCATGATGTGAGCCCCGACACGGACCCCCCATGTTCTATGAGCCACATACGTCATGTATCCTTAAGGTTTCTTAGGGTGTCCTTATTCGGATAAATCCTCACGCGGTTCACAGCTACGGGTAGCAGTTTCTTGTGACAGTAGGCGCGCAGTCTGCAGATTTGGCAAGGCCCTGTATCTGCCATCACAGCTTATAAACTTGGGGTACTGCCCCCGTCCAGTAACAGTCTATGACAGCGGGCCATGTATAGTTGCATTATGAATGTTTTGCCAACTTGTCAGCCAACTGTTACTGAGTGGGGGCAGAATCCAACATCAACTCTCGTCGACTCGGTCCCCTGGTGGTTTGCCTGCAAAGCGGTAGAGGTTTAGGGGTTCAGGGTTTAGGGGTTTAGGGATTTAGGGTTGCAGAATCCAACAATAAATCTTGGAGCCCCTTACATACAGTTTAGGGTTCAGGGGAACTAGTGAACGCACGCTGAATCCCATTTCCTGGTGAGCCAAGTACAGGCAAGGATCTGTTTGGAAGTTCCAACCTGAGTAGAACACATAGCGGCTTCTCCAAACAGGGTTATACCCTATCACAAGGTAGTAGTTTCCATTTTCTTGCCCATCATCCCTGTGTAACCCCAATATCTGCCCTATTATCCTGTAGTAGTTTCCATGTTCATTTCCAAAATGCCCATGTAACCGCAATATATACCTTATTATAATGTAGTAGTATGCTTGGCCAGCTTGCGGATCTATCGGCATTTGAATGTGATCCCGAAGCCGTATGGGCTGTAAACCCTAAACCCTATAGTCACTCTTTAGTAGATAGAACTATAAGGGTAATTGGGATGATGGAAAAGAAAATGGAAACTACTATTTAGGGTTTAGGGTTTGGGGTTTTAGAGGAACTGCCTCATTGTACCTGAGCTTGCTAGGATGTGTCTAATACAGACACGGATTGACAAAATGACCGAGAGCAGAAAGCTCCCAGGACTTCTTAGCTGTACTGCTACGGTATGGTGCCTCCTAGTTGCATGAGCAAGTTATGAGTGCGCATGGTAGCTAGTGATCATGTTTGGGTTTCATGCTTTCACTGAAGCCCATTCCCGTGCACCCACTGCGTAACCAGGCGGCACCATGTCGTAGGTAAAGACTCCTCAGTTCTCCAGCTTCTGCTGCGTGCGACAGGCTGCAAAGTCGTGTGTTCTCAGGGTGTAGTACATGGAAGTTTCTCAGAAGAACCTCTGTGAAATCCGGAATCCTAAAGAGGAATCCGCCGAGAATCCCCACATATCCCTAGGGCGTAGGATTCCAAAGGACCCCCTTCTTGCGAAACTCCAACAAAGCGCCATGTGAGGATACGTTGATCTCAGCTATAGTCTAAACTCCTTAAAGGGGGGTCATACAGGGGATTGTATAGGGCACTACTATAGGGGTTATCAAGGGGGATACTAGGAGTTTGGATTATGGCGCATCTGAAGAAGTGCTTGAAGAAGCCAGGTGCTTCACAGAGCGGTCTAGGTTGTAGAGTTTTGAAGTTTAGGGTTTAGGGTAGGGCTCCGCTTGAGAGAGACCGACGGGCAGGGAGTAACTAAACCCCCACAAGTATGTAGAATAATGGGACTTGTTGGGCTATTTCTACGGGTTTTGGCTATTATTTCTACCTACTTTGGGGTCCAGTAGGCTATGCTGATAATTCAGCAGGGCCCAAACACCCAAACATGAAGAATTTAGGCGCTCAAAGCTTTCAGACCGTTAGTTTGGGGTCCAAGTGCCATTTTGGTCAGTGGATTTAGGGCTTAGGGTTCAGGGTTTGTTCACATTCTGGTGATTTCTTGCTGCTCCACCCTTGTGAGGTGAGGTGCTACAGTTTAGGAGGACCCCCCACCCTGTAATAGTGGTATAATAGGAATATACTAGGAGCCTAATACAATCATTACTATCCCTTATAGTCACTATTACAGGGTGGGGTGTCCACCTAAGCTATAGTATATAAAGGCCATGCAGGGTTTCTAGTTTCAACCAAAGGGTGTTATGAAACATCAAGTTCATAGGCTTAAGCTCGAGGACAAATTTGTTGAGTGCACTATATGCTTCACAGGATCTAGGCTGGAGCTCAGGCATTTAGAGGCCTGGCTTCAACGCCCTGCCTGGACCTAGCATGAGGCTACCTTTTCAAGCGCCTAGCCTTTTTTTGTTAAGGCATTATACAGACGGAAATTCGGTACTCTGGAAACAACTGAGGGACAAAACCGCAACATTAGGGAGTCTAGAGTGCAGACCACAAACTTGGAACATGGAACTAGCCGGGTTCATGCTGGGATCACTGGGACCTGGGGCTGAGCAGTTTAGGGTTTAGGGATGAGGAAATGGATCACTATGGTAGTCCCTGCGCAGATCGGTTTTCAGAATCCCTACATGCTTACTTTGCAAAATGCGCTCAATTGCAATTCCTTTTGAAGTGTGCTGGATCGGTCTCGCGCAATTAGAACTTCACTTCAAATCCCTGACAGCCCACTAGGGCACACACGTTCTCTGCATTCTCATGTTGGACGACCTTAAACCCTTTCCATTTTGAAATGGAATACTAAGCTTTGAGATGCTCTCTCGCAGCGCTGGAGGTCTCGCGCATCCTAGATCGCGCTCTGCAGCAGCCTACCCCAACACAAAGCAAGTTTGCTAGCTGTTGTGGGACCCTCATGCCTAAACCTTCCGAGGATTTCAAGAGGCGGCAGGGTCCTTGGCATTCCCAAATTTCTGGCCTTGGTTAGCTGGGAATGAAGGAATGGAAAAGAAAAGAAACTTATACAGGGATTACTAGAGGATCCATTTCTTCATTCCTATCCAACCAAAAGCCGGATTTCTGGGGGTGTTTGTGGAGTGGTAATGCTGAACTCGCTAAATCCTAAACCCCAAGCCCCAAACCATAAGCAACACATGAGTATCGCCCTAAATAAGCCTCATAGTAGTCCCCTATATAATCCTTTATATAACCCCCTTCAAGGAAAGTAGGCTATAGTTCACCTGGACAGCTGCAAGGTGTGGACCAAGATCGCAGAGGCGCGTGCAAGAGGCCAGGAATGTTTGAGGGCATCATTATGCAGGGGGTTTAGGGTTTAGGGTACATGATCATGAGTCGCATGACTTGTACTACTTGTAGTGGCGATAGGACTTGAGAATAATTTCGATTACCATGATACATTTGGTAGTTTCCCCAAAATAAGGGACCCCAATATGGACCCTAAAGAACTTTAATCCTGTCTATCGGGACCCCCCAACATAGTGCCCTTGATTTTGGGAAACTGCCCTTTTTCTGTGTGGGGCGGAAGGTTGAGGGCCTTTTCTTTAGAACTGGGCCCGCTCAACTGTGGCACAGATGCATGAACTGGGGCCGAGCAGGGCAATATGGAACGGATTCCTGGAACAGGGACATGACCCCCAAATAATATTACCACTATTACCATAATTTAAGTAGAACGATTGTTACTACTATTATCGTTACTAGTATACTCGTTAATTTAATCACTACTCATATAATATTCCCTGGACGCATTGTACGAAGCCTCACAGAGACAAGAGACCTGCAAACAGGCTCCTGATAACAATAGCTTGTAATTGTAGTCTTCAAGCGCAGTGTGTGGAGACCCCATTCCCCAGCCCTAAACCCTACTTGGAGGGTCAGGGGGACTAAGTAAGTGGATTAAGAATGGGGATAACTAGGGTTGTGATGCAGGTTGTTATATGGCTTATCGTGGAGAGCCCTTCAAGTCTGTTTTTTGCTCACAGCTTAAAAAGCCGAATCCGAATCTCAATAAATGCACTCCACTCTCAACCCTGTTCCCTACCCTGCACACTTGACCCACTTAAGGAACCCCACCATCCTGCGTCATGACAAAGGTGCCTGCCTTCAAGTACCCCATACATAGATGCTTCAAATGGGCACGTGCTCCGATGCAATTTTATTTGCTGCCAGGGTTGAGGATTTAGGGTTTAGGGCTTGGCTTACCACAACTTCCAATTAAAACACGGGAGTCTCTCAAAGAGGGGTCCCTACTTGGAGGGTCAGGGGGACCTAGTAAGCAGGTGAATAACTGCTATAGTCCTAGTACCCCTAGTTATCCCCATTGTTCAACCACTTACTAAGTCCCCGCCCCTCCAAGTAGAGGCACTGGAGATGTACAGGGGTTGGAGAGGGATTGCGCATGGTCTCCACTTACTCTACTTGTGATTGCAGCAGGGTAATTTTGAAAAGCTCTCAGGGTTCCGGCTTTAGGATTGAATGCCCCGAACCCCAAACCCTAAACCCTAAATCCTTCAAACTCTGTGGCCAGGATCCGACTTGCCCTTGGACCCCCGCAAGATTTACTTGCTGGTTCGCAGCCCAGGTCCTACCCCAGCTAGCCAGAGGCGTATACCCCGCCTCAGTATTGGGGGTATCAAAAATTGTGGGTTCCCTAAACCCTCTAAACCCCATGGGGGGTACCTAAGTTTTGCAGGAAGCAGCTGGAACCTGTGTTCCGGATTGATAGGGGCCTAAGCCAGCAATATTTGGGGGGTAGCAGCGGAAACACCAAGGGTGCAGGGCTTCTTCAGTGCCCCCATGCGGTGGTTAGGTGGTACTTCTGTCCTACACGCATTGCGGCATCGCACAGAGTTCACATGGCAGTCCATGAGCCGTGAGCTGTAGTGAGAACTTCTGTGCAGAAGCCTTACACGAGTCTGTGTAAGGTAGTGGGTGTACGGAGTCTGTTGCAAACAAGGATCCCCATTCCGGCCTTTCCTTACATGTGTGCGCAGAGACACACATCTTGCAAGCATTCTTCGGGGAGCTTCTCAATCCTTAATCCCCACAATCACCCTAGCATACCTAGTGTCCCTGCATAACACCAGGGTCCCTAAGAGCCCTATGCTTGTGTAAGCCTGAGGCACACCCGGATAAATGCCCCTTGCCCGAAGCGCGCGGACCTCAGCAGACTTCAGCAAGAATGCGGTGCGGAATGAACCACTCCCTCCCATACCGCAGCTCAAACGAATTCTTCGCATTTAAGCGGGACGGCTTCATTGTCATGACCGGAAAGCAAAGTGTAAAGTATCCTGCGTGGATGATGCCCGAAAGCTTCTCAGCATGTATTTCAGCAGCGTACAGCAAATAGAAGCACCAAGCGAGAGCCCGGGCAGGCCTCCTTGCGTGTCGTCCGTATTTTCTTGTGGTTTTGTGCGTGCTCGCTTAGGTTTCAACACATGTCGCATGCCGGCTTGCACAGAATTATGGATTGTCTTTGGAGTTTGAGAGCATATGCTGACCTTACGAAGTACAGGTTGCATGGACAGTTGGATGAGCTGAAACATAGTTTAACTGCATACATTTAGGATGTTACCGTTTCAGTCTGAAGCCTAAACCCTAAAGCTGTAAACCCTAAACCCTAAGCCCCAAACCCTAAACCCAGAAACTTTGATATCAGAAGATCTCAATTTCCGTCAGCACATGCTAGGAATCCGGGAATGTCTTCTCTCAGCAAGTAACCCCCACTCCCTCCTACGAAATTACCATAGTAATAATAGTGGAACGATGGTAGTACTTATAACAATAACAATAATAACAGTAGTACTAGAATTAGTAGTGAAAGTAATAGAAGCAATAATAATCATAACAATAGATGATGGCCTGCTTCAGAAGACAATTACTCCCATCAAAGCCAGTTGAGCACGTGTAAACTCTTCCCGGATCTCGACCTCTACCTAGAGTTAACAGTTAACACCTGCTGCCAACTCGAAGCAGAAAAACCCTTCTTCGGCAACTTAGACTTCTCTTGGCAGCGATTCCCTTCCTGGAAACACGTTCATCGCTAGGTCACTAGGGGTCTTTTTGTTATGCGGGCTAGAGTCTAAATAAAATCCTTATAGGGGTATATATAGGGGACTACTTTAGGGCTTATTAAGGGGGATACTAGGAGTTTAGACCCTAAACCCTAAAGCCTAAATCCTAAACCTTAAGCCCCTAAATTATTCAGGGGGATACTGGGAGTTTAGGCCACAGCTGTGGTGAAAATGCTGACTGGATGTATCCTAAGGGCGTCTGACAAGCTTGTAACAATGCCCATGACCTCCAGGCCGCATGTTCAATCCAAGATTTGATGATTTGTAAACACACACACATATTCATATATACAGAGATGCATATGTGCAGATAGATATCAGCATGATATACATGTGAATCCAAATTTTGATCTGCGGACCTTTTCCTCCCTGATGCCCAGCAGATCGGACACCCCATTACGTGGATCTGGCCTTGAATGCCTTGACTGCAAGCCCTAAAACATATACATATATATACATATATGTAGATAGGGCTTAGGGTTTGGGATTTTAGGGTTTAGGATTTTAGGCTTTAGGGTTTAGGGCGTATATATAAGGCTTGACTCCAAACCCTGCAACCCCAATCAGCGGTAGTGCAGAGCCTGGACCCCTTTGAGTAGGATTTGTTCAATGGGCGTACTGTAGTTCTCAAACATATCTTCTTTTTGGGTATCGTATTTTAATTTATCAGAAGCATATACCCTGACTTGGTGCAACTACCAAAAGATACGCTTGCAGTTTTGCAGTTGACCAGCTGCTGTGCTAAACTCCTAGACCCTCAGAAAGTCCTGAAGACTGCCCCCTTCAATCACCTGACAATCAAACCGAACCAAACCGCTACATCTTCAAGAGTCATGAACCTAAACCCGAAATTGTCTTTTGAATCCTACATGGTAGTTTCCCAAAATCAGGAGCCCCAATGTAGACCCCAACATATTATAATCCTGATTATAGGTCCTATAGGTACCCCCAAACAGGTACCCCTAATTTTCAGAAACCCTCACGTCTGCCTCTAGGATCCCTGAGGCCCTCAGGATACAGTATCCTCTGCTTTCGAAAGACCCCATCTCCACCCTAAACACCAAACCCTAAACAGGCCCTAAACAAACCCTAAGCCCTAAACCCCACATGAACCCTGAACCCTACCCGAAACAAAAACAAACCCTAAACCCTATATATATATATAGATATATATATATCTATATATATCTATATACATATATGTATATACTTATACACAGACACACACACACACACCAGGGCTCCCAGTTACCTAAACAGTAGCTTATAGAACCCAGTTCCCATTATTCAGGCAACTGGAACCCTAGGGTATATATGATACCTTAGGGATCCAAGTATACTACTAATTTCATGGGGCCATAAAGTCTGTAAATATTACCTACATAACCCTAAACCCTGAACAAGCCCTAAACCCTAAACCTCTAAACCCTAAACCCCAAATCCTAAACCTCTAAACCCTAAACCCTAAACCTTTAAACCCTAAACCTCTAAACCCCAAACCTCTAAACCCCAAATCCTAAACCCTAAAACGCTGAGCCCAAGGGCCGATGCCACGGCAATTCTCAACGCGCAGCGTCCGCCCGAGATGACGGAGGCCGCGAGCCCTCTTCACAACCTCCCTACCCTATAGAGTTTACCTGGACCCCCAAAGTATGTAAAATAATGGCCTTTATGGCTGTTATTATGGGTTTAGGGCTAATATTTTACATACTTTTGGGGTTTAGGTAGGGGTTAGGGTTTAAGGTTTAGGGCTTAGGGTTTAGGGTTTAAGGGTTCAGGGTTCAGGGTTTAGGAATTCGGGTTTAGGGTCCATGTAACTATATAGTAGAAACTTGGGCCCTAAAGTAGTTGTATGGAAACCTCTTGGGGCCGTGTGTACGTATTATATTCCTACCTGGACCCTTTGGTAAGGGTCCGCTTACCCAAATATTAGGGTCTCAAAGGGGTTATAGGGATATAGTCCCCCTTAAGTAGATAGAATATGGTTTCGGGTATAGTATAATCAGATCCCCATATACCCCATATTCTATCTACTTAAGGGGGACTTATACAGGGTTCAAGGCTCCAAGTGGCCGAATACCAGGGCTTTAGATAGCTAAAGTCAGTCGGATTGTAGTGTTTGGGGCCTTAAACTCAAAAACCTGGGTACGTGGGCCCATATGGGCTATTTTGAGGGCCATGGTTGGACGCTTCTGTCGAGGTTCTGCGTCTACAAGTCTACAAGGTATTGCAATCATAAAACGAACACTCAGCACAAGGAGCCTGTGATGGGCAAGAAAGATACACGATGAAATGTTACGGGTTGAGGATTCACGGCCTTATAGGGCTCCTGCTGGATGAGTTTCATATGGCTTTCTATGACGAGGATGGTGACCCCTGTCGCAGAGATACTGTTGATGGAGGATACCCTGGACCACTCAGGGTCCCTAAGGGCCTAGCAGTTTGGGGTTTAGGGTTTGGGGATTTCGAGGTGTTACAGACCTGAAGGTACGTAGGTATGGGCTGCCATACTGGGGTCTGACTCAACAAAATTGTTTACAGTAGAACTTACAGTAGATTATCCTTAAGCCTCTAATTCCTCTTCTGGGTTATAAGAGCTAACATAATCTACTGTAAATTAACCCTAAACCCTAAACCCTAAACTGTGTTACGGTATTCTGTTCCCATGACTGACGGGTTTTACCAGACGACGTGCCGCCCTCAGCACCTCGAGCCCAGTCAGCAGAAATCCAGTTGTAGGAGCCTGAAGCTCCAAGGTTCAGGGTTTAGGGGTTTAGGGTTTGGGGTTTTGGGTTCAGGGTTTAGGTTTTAAGGTTTATCGTTTAGGGTTATGGTTTAGGCTTTAGGGTTTAGTGATTATGCTGCTTTTGTAACCTGGAGACAGCTATCATGCAGTGTGTTGCAGGGCTACGGCCCTGAAGATGCAGCTTTACCATCCTCTTGTAGTTACAGTAGTATTTGCTTCGCAACCGCGAGTAAACCCCAAATCTTAAATCCTGAACTCCAAAGCCAAAACTCTAAACATTAAACCATCAACTCTAAACCGCAAAACGAAATAGCAAACGTGCAAACCCAAAGCTCCGAACCCTAGATCCTCAACTCTAAGCCCCTAGCCTTAAACCCTTAACCCTGAATCCTTAACCCCAAACCCTAAACCCCAAACCCTAAACCTTTGTGGGGTCTCCTGCAACTTGAGAGGCACGGCCGCGGCCTGCGGCCAAGGCCCCAGCGAAGGCGGCGCCTCCGGCGCCGGCGCCTGCGGCTGCGGCGGTCTCAGGGATTTAGGGTTTCGGGATGAGGGTTAGGGGTTAAGGGTTTGGGTGTTTAGGGTTAACGGTTTAGCGGTTTAGGGTTTAGGGGTTAAGGGTAGGGTGTAGGGTTTAGAGGGTTTACAGTTAGGGGTTTAGGGCCATGTGGGATTTCGCGTCAAGGGTTTGGGTTATCTAGGGTTAAGGGTTGAGGGTTCAGGGTGTAGGGTTTAGGGTTTAGGGTTTGGGGTGTGTAGTTCTATGTGTTTAGGATGTACTCCTACCTGGACTTTCCAAATACTCATCAGAGTACGCTGTATTCCATCCGTGTGGGGTTAAGGTTATGGCAAACATTGGGGAGGTCGACGATGTTGGAGTCGAAGTTAAGTCTTCAGCAATCGGAAGATCAGCTCACTGTAATTCCTACAGGTTTGGGGCATCGAGGGTTGAGGGCTGGCAGGATCGCTTTTAGAGGCTCTAGGTTGTACTTGCGGTGTTCCTAACTGATAAGCGCACTGCAGGCAGTTTGGGCTTTGTGATCTCTCATTGCTTCGGGAAAGTTGAAGGTCTTTGCTGGAAAAGCACTGCCAAGCATAATATAGGCGATTGCCATGTATATTAGGCGATCTACGAAAATGGTAGCTTTGTCAAGAGGATCATAACCCTAAGGGTCCATGTAGCTATGCAATAGATACTTGGGCCTTCAAGTAGTTATAGGTTCATTGGGGCCCTAAGTATGTACTATATTCCTACATGGACCCTTTGGGTAAGGCTTTGAAGCCGAAACCTTAAGAGGGCCCGAGGATGCCACAAGCACGGGCTTGTGGGAAAATCTGGGTGTAGGGCTTAGGGTTCAGAATTCTGGGCTCTTGAACAAAATTTTACATGTTTATGGATACCTGGGCCCAATATCAATAAAAAAAACAGATCCTTTTTTTCATGGTAGTTCAACAAGAACCCAGAATTGTGCGGTGATTCCATGGTGTTTTTTTTCGTCAGTGATCTTTAGTGAGCGGGCCTTCTGCGCTCCGCCTAAATGTCAAGCCCACGTGTGTCCCTGCTACAGGGACTCTAGTCTGGAGAGGGGCCCTTTTGCGCTTCCTTTGGGTTCTGTGTTGGGAAGGGTTCAAGGTTTAGCTTAGGGCTTAGGATGCGCCCCGGGGGGATTGTCCATGGTGAGCATTGTTATTGGGTTTAGGGTTTAGGCTTCAGGTGCATCTGGCGCTTGGGAGGAAGACATGAGAAGCATCTCGACTTAATCTGGGTTGCTGTCAAGGAGCTTACCTTAAGTTACTGTAAGAAGGTGTTTAAGAGCTTACCTTGAGTTACTATAAGAAACATTATTCATTTTACGCCCGTAATATTGTAACTAAGTTAATCAGGTTCCTGAACAGCAACTCAGTAGTTGAATCTTCCCTGCCGAGCTGCTTCGACGTCTGTCAGGAAGTATGGAAAACGACTGGAAGGGGGAGTGCCCCTAAACCCTAATCCCTAGACCCCTAAATCTTCAACCCTAAACACATAAACTTTAACCCCATACGGAGATATATCATACAGGGCTTAGGTTTTACCGGTTCCCGTTCTTCCCTACTAAGAACCAGTAAGTTTCTGGCTTTGGGCTTGGTACATCTCAGTTGCGCATCTGCAGTCGCAGATTTTGAAAAGTACAAATTTGTAAGGGCTTGCGCCCAGCTATGCTGTATTGATGCATCAAAATTTCCAGGGGGAGAGTCCTGCCCACCACTTCGTAGTCAAAGCTTGCAAATAACGAGGCTGCGCCAGAGCCGGCGGAGGAAGAGGTTCTCATAGAGGAGGTCCGCGAGTGTGGAGTCAGGGGTTCGGGGTCTCTCTCTTGGTGGGACTTAGGAAGTACAGGTTCTTTAAGGGGATAGCTGAAGATATTACGCGTCTTTTAGGGTTCAAACGTTTCCCTGAAGCCTTCGAGTAGATCTGAATACCCAATAACTTAGGTCTCTGAAATCCTATAGGTCAGGGATGCACCTGATGATCAGAACTTCTTGGACCCGTGCGAGCGCGGGGATGCAGTTTCAGGATGTAGGATGTTGGGGCTTATGGTTTCAAGGTTGCGCTTTGTGCCAAGCGGGTTGATGCTCACGTAAAAGCCCTGGCGCTCCATCGGCGGATCAAGCTCAGGTTTAGCCTTTTGGGCTTCTTTGATAGGATGCACGGACTTGACATGACAGAGGTTCCAGGCTTTGTAGTGATTACGTATAGGGGCTTAGGATTTAGAATTCAGGACTTAGGATATAGAATTTAGGGCTCAGGAACTAGGGTATAGGGTTTTGGGTTTCGGATTTCGGGTTTAGGGTTTATGATTTAGCATTTAGGGTTTAGAAGTTAGAATTTAGCGTTTAGTGTTTAGGCTCTAGGGGTTTGGATTTCGGGTTTAATTCATTGGGCTGCTTCTCAAAATCACGTGGCCACGCCCAAGTCATAAGGAACTCAAGCGGGCCCACGCCTAATTCTAGTCAATAGGGTGAATATATAGTCCCTCTTAAGTAGATAGAATATGGCTTTGGGTATATTGGAATAATATCCCCATATACCCCATACTCTATCTACTTGAGGGGGGCTACATACCCCAAAGGGCCTTAGTTCAGGATCATGAAGTGTTGCAGTTTGCCCAGCTTCAAAGACATGTCAGGGCATTCACAACTCGGACACTGATGTGAGAATTGCTGCACAAACTCCGACCAAACCTCTCCAAGTCTCAGCGTAGAAGTTTTGAGGACTTGAAGAGGGAGAGTGCTGGTGTTCACTAATGACATCTGAACTCTAAGCCCTCAGCCCTACCTACACCCTAAACCCTAAATCCTAGGCCTTAATCAGCCAGCAGAATTCTGCTGCAGATCAGACAAGTTTTCAGCCTGTCGGTTTCTCAAACTCATCGACACGTCTCTCACCTTTTTGCGAGGGTCAGGAGGACTTACGAAATTGGTACCCGAAACTCTTAACGCTAAACCCTAAACCCTAATCCTACGGCTCCAAACGCTCCACCAGAAGCAGGCTTGGCAAATCTTGGGCAGCACCCATAGAAAACGCTGATGTGGATTCACCCACTGGGGTAATATCAGGGTTATATTGGGGTCATACTGATATTAGGGTATTGGGGTCATGTTGGGAGAATGCGAAAATGGAAGCTATTATTTCTGGTTTAGGTATTAGGGTTTAGGTCGACAAAGCTTCTTGCTAAGCGCTTGAAGTCCTCGGCAGACGCGCGCATGGAGGAAGACTCGCTTCCAGGAGCAGTGTGGTCTCGAAGAAGTGCGGGGTCGGCGGCGAGGCAAGTGGTTCACGAAATTAGGGGTCCTTTTTTTGGGGTCCCAATAATAAAGGACTCCTATTTACGGAAACTACTAAGTCTATCCCATCTTGTATGGCCAGAAAGACGCCGAGGACGCCGTCAGGCTGTTGAAGATTGATGAAGGGCAAAACAGTGCTTGGGTGGTGGCCGAGCTGCCTAGCAATGCAGGATTTGACTATGACACGAATCCGGCACCATCCCAGGGAGACTTACTCGATGGGTTCCTCGATAGTGGGGATAACTGGTGTTACTGTATGGCTTAGAGGGGTTAACGACCTCGTTACACAGTCCCGTGGCCCTCCAAATAGCTAGGGGCGATCAGGTGCCAGAGCGAGAAATCTAGGAAATCGCACGGATGGATGTGTTAATGAGGGCCAGGTGGGGCTTATGGCTTCAGCGAGATTAGGGCAAACGGCGGTACCAGCGCTTTACACCTTCAGCCCTACATAACAATTTCGGGCGTGATTCGATGTTGTATAAGGGCCTGCACCTCATGCGAGGGTTGACCTGTATCAACTTCTGTTAGTGTGTGGTGATAGCGAGCCTGATGGTGGAGATTTCTGGCTGGGCCGAAGTGATGTTCATCCAGACCTTCCTATGTAGTTCCCTTATTTGGTAGTATATTATACCCTCTTACCGAAAAATCCATAACAGACCCAACAGGAACTACACAGGAGCCCTGGGGTAAGGGTTACAGGAGCTGGCTTGGGGACTTTTCATCCCACTGCCGGTGGTCTTTCAAGTACATTTGGATTTTTGAAGCTCTCCCTAGTTTCTACACATGAGGGTCCATGTGAGAATATGTACGTTGTAAGCTTGGGATTTAAAAATAGGAATATGGGAATTCTTTTGGGCTTTAGGTTTATGTCATGTAAACTGAAAATCCAGGGGCTGAACCCAAACACGTCCTCCCTTCAGGGCGAGGAGAGGCGAATCGATCCGGACGATTCACAGGACCGAGTCTAGCTGAACAAGAGCTATAAGAGTCCACAGGGTTGAGGGTTCTGTGTTTGGGTTTTCAATGTTAGTGTTTTCTGCGGGGGGGTTCTCAAGGGTTCCAGGGTTGTACACCCAAGGTCGTGCCCCTAAAAGGTTTTCCCAATATGGCCTTGCTATGGCCCTAATATAGTCCTTTGGGGTTCCTGAAAGGGATCCCAAAACTGCAGGGTACAACCCTCGGGGTACAAGCCTGAAACACTTGAGGTTCTCAGAATGAAGGTATACTTGGGGGGTCAGGGGGACTTGGTAAGTGGGTTTATAATGGGGATAACTAGGGTTACTATACGGGTTATAAGGGTTATTAACCTACTTACTAAGTCCCCCTGACCCTCCAAGTATGTCCCTAGGAACCCTGAGGATATGTTGGGGTAGCCTTGGGCAGCTGAGTGTTTGTGGAATCATGAGGGAAACATAGAGGTCAGAGAAGGTTCATACTCATATTTCAGAAAGTCCTATGCAGAGTATACACCCATATGCGCATATCAGAGTGGCTGCGAATGGATTTCTAAGGGTTCCATGGTGGCAGATATAGGGAGCATAGGTCCAATGACTCGAGAGCTTTATATGCGGCATCTCCAATCTGATCTCTTTGTATGGATTCTTGTTGACAAGTCCTTCCAGATGTAGAATTTTTCGTCCCTTAAGCCCGAAACCATGTGCTTCTGTGTGCAATGCCGTGCTAGGCGGTTCATGGTTACTTGGAGGGTCAGGGAGACTTAGTAAGTAGGGTAGTAACTCCTGCAGGCCATATGGTAGCTCTTACTATCCACAGTATTAACCTACTTCCTAAGTTCCGAAGGTCAAGTAGAGGGTTATTCCATGTTATTCCACAGATGCCACAGAACCAAATGGGGGTCCCAGAAAAGTAGGAGTACCATATGCGGGTCCCTGCAATACAAACCTTGAATCCAGCGGTAAAGATTATAGTGTTCCGGGGTTTGTATTAGTGCCCCCTATTTATGGAAACCGCCAATTCTTTCTTTGCTAGATCAGCCTTCCCAGTTAAGGTCAAGGGCCTCCCTTAAGGAGGAGCCACACTCAAAGTAGCGTCAGTAGCGAGCCAGGGGGTGCAAGGGTTTCTGAGTTACTTTTGGATTACCAGGGCCATGTTTCCTACCCCTTTTTTCAGGGTACGCCGTTTCGCAAATGAACGATGAGAGACATCAAGTCAGTCAGGTACGCCCCAAAAAGGGTTAGATATGAGGCTCATGCATCATAAGCCTATGGTACGGCCCTTAGTGTTGAAAGAGACCCTCTCCGCTACGGTCCTCGCTGGAATGCTGTTGAGGCTTTAAATGAATTACCATAACCGAGAATCGAATGGAAAATCAAATGGACATGCAAAGGAGACTGGGGTTATGCCGGGTCTTGCGGAAGTTAATTTGAATTGCCAGAACATGGACGCATAGAGACCTCATAGTCATCGTGGTGACTCAATCTGCTCCAGCGTCGTGGATCAAGCCTGATCTGGCAAATCAAGGAGCTGACTTTTGAAGAGCAGGGGCCTCAGTTGTCTGTCTTTTGTTGGCATACCAAGCGTCTTCGAGTCTTCAAGCGTTTCGTCCGTTTTCGAGTCCTTTGACAGCATGGCCCCAAGTATTCTATGATGGTCAGACAGGGCCCCTACTTCTGACCGCCTACATGTTGATGCTGGGGCTACACTGAGGGTTCTGCAATGAATGCAATCGCGACTGATTCGGCGTTCGGAGAGCTGTGGGTCCCTGTTTGGCGCTGCATTACTCGAAACGGTTTGCTCAGGGTGCTGCCCCTGTCTCGCATGAGTTGGGTCATCGTTCCACAAGTTCAGTGAGAAGTGAACACCTAGAACTATGGCTGTCATGCCATCATGTACGATAATCAGTCAAAGTAGCGGCTCCTCAGAGACTTCAACGTTGAAACTTCAGAGTTCGTCTCCTCATGAATTCCACGCAACACAAATACCTGATATTCCTCTTCAAGTTCCCGACAATGAGTTAGGCAGGCTAGGAAGCATTGATTCCCAAGCGATTACTGTTCTAGTTGGGGGATCTGATTATCAAAAATACTCTATGTAGTTACTCATTTCTCAGAATCCTTTAAACGACGCCAAACAGTCTTAACAACCAAGTCGTACATGCGAACCCACGGAAAGCGGCGTATCCTGAACCCCAGACCCTTCCCAGGCTTCAGGAGAAGTACAAGAGCCTTTGGATGGCGGAGGATATCCAGGACTTGCATGTGAGTATTCTATTTGGGGATAGTATGGTACCCAATATAGAGTAAGATTATATCCTCTTTTGGGGTTATAGTATTCTATATAAGGCACATTATCTTACTGGGTTTAACCACCAAAAAAACATTACTCATGTGTGCTTAGGGTTTAGGGGTGCTGCACCAGGTGTGGCCCAAACTATCATCCCTTTTCACTTTTCAGTCCCGTCCATAATGCAGCCTCCAGTGTTTTTGGATACCCAAACATGTCCCACATTCTTGATAAGCTTCCACATGATGTTTTCCCAGTTTCTCATTCAATTCGGATCTCAGATCTGTTGCCTAGTTTGGGTCTCGAGCTCCAAGTTGCGGATGTAGCATGCTTGCAGTGATGCTGGCAGTGTACGTAGTTCTTGCACAGGTGTCCATCTACATTAATTGTTTCTCGCGAGATGCATGGCATGCCCTGCCTTCATAATGGAGTGGGGCTTCAGGCTTGTTGGTTGACGGCTTTGGGATTGCAGCAGGCTTACCCTAAACCCCAGACCCAGTGGGCGTAAAGGTGCGCGAGTTTATGCCAGGGGTATTGGGCGCTAAAGCCCCGCTGTTCCTTAATGATAAAGGATTTGGTACATACCTCAATCATGGAGGATCACATGGAAAAGAACATGGAAAATGAAATGGAAACTGGGGTTATAGGGAGTTTATAGGGATTAGGGCTTGATATGAGCTATAGTCTAAATTCCTTAAAAGGGGATATATAGGGGACTATTTATGCGCGGTTTGGCATTTAGGGTCTAAAATCCTAAAGGGAGATATATCGGGGATTATATTGGGGACTACTATGGGGGATATTAAAGCGGATACTAGGCGTTTAGACTACAGAGTGGACATCTAGGGACGGCATCGTATGCTTGCCATACCTACATGGGAGCTTTTCAACACATCCCCCACTACATCTTCAAAGGCGAACCCTTAACGTGCGCCATATATCCCTGGGGTCCTCCTTGAAGCTACAGGGACTGAGTGTGTTTTTGTTGGGATACTCTGGTCTGGTCCACAAAGAGTAAGATCATAAAATCCTTTTGGATTTGGTATTTCCTTACTCGGTTTCAAACACCCAAAAAATCTATTGAATTGCGATCTACTCCCCCATACTGTCCTACAACCCTAAACCCTGAACCTGAGGAGTATTGGGACTCGGAGTGCCAGCCTCTGAAATCATCACGGAAGCCGGCGGCGAAGGTAGGCAGAAGTACTTGGAGGGTCATCGGGGCTTAGAGAGTAAGTTCATAATGGAAAAGAAAAGAGAAGCTGACATATTATTTGGGGTGTAGGGTGAAGGGAGCTAAGCAAGTATACCACAAGTGCTACCCGTAAACCACTTTACAACCCTAGATACCGCCATTGTCAACCTACTTACTAAGCCCTCTTGACCCTCCAAGTACGCATGCATTTAGTACGTTGCGTCCCTTTTTTGGCGACTTGGACATTAAGGTAGCTGCCTAGCGTTGTAGGCGAATCGGTCCTAGATATTTCTTGCACATACTCTACTGGCGCTGCACTGGTTTATGAGTAAGTAACAAAAGCCCCAAGCATTTAGGCTGTAGACTTGGAACAAACAATGAGCGCTGTGTTATGGCATGCCATCGTGCAATCGATGTTTGGATCCAAAATACCAAAATGCTGATGTAATCCCATAACTACTCAATTTGCCTGTCGCTCGTGCGAACGTTCCGACGATCGGGACTCGCGTGCCGACTCCCACCAAGGAGTCCATCATGGGTAAGCCGACCACATGTTTTTGGACGCCATTGTCTTCGGGGGCATCGCAGAGCCCTTGCACTACAACAAAGGGCCTCAATCCCGTACCCTTCCACATCCTACATGAAGCTTAGTCCCAAATCCATTTCTGCAACCTCTCCCAGTAGCAGTTGAACCCCCAGACAGGTGAATCGCACTTGTCAGGTTATTGTCTGACCTCGTTTTCTTCAAACGAAAAAATTCTCAGCATTGCGGTCAATGGTTCTGAAGCAGGCTATGAAGCAGGATGTTTTGCAAACAGTTTCTTGCCTATTGCGAAACTCAGACCCATGATGACGCCCCACATGGATTCATCTTAGCAGTTGGTGTTGGTTTCAAAGCTGAATGAGTCTGCACTGTGGCTCTGCGGGGGGCTTCGTCACCCGAGGACTTCTGACCCCAAACCAAGCCCAAAATTCCAAACCCTTGGCCTTGCCCAAACCTAAAGCCCGCAGCCATATGGGTGGTTGTCAAAATTATGGTCCTTTTTTGGGTACCCCAAATA
>CAJNIZ010047438.1:37796-52148 GCA_905231905.1 Symbiodinium pilosum | reverse complement strand
AGCGACCCAACAACAAAAAAGACCAGACAACAAAAAACAAACACTCTTACCGGTCTAGCGGACGCTCAGGCTTCAAGGACTCCAATGTGATGATTCTGGGAAGAACGTGACACCTACAGCCATCATGTTCCAGTGTCTCGACCCTTGGGAAAAGTGCCTGGTGGTGCAGACGCATTAATTAATTCACTGTGATTAACTAATGCTGCTGTTGCCATACCCTGGACTCGACTAAGATTGCATCCTCCTGCTTTTGGGTCCTGTGTTTTATACAATGGAGGATTCAACCAAAGCAATCACTCTCAAATGTGGTAGTTTCCCAAAATAAAGGGACCCCAATATAGACCCCCAAATACTACAGTCCTTGTTCTAGGGACCCCAAAAAAAGCACACCTAATCTTGGGAAACCCCCATGTGCTGATTGCTGCAGACCTGGCAGGCGCAGCGCAAGACAAGGCGCTTCTGACACCTGCGGGCCTTCCGCAGGTAATGTAGACCACTAATTAATAAACCTCCTCCTTTTGAGGGCTTTAATATTAGGATCTATTTTATGATCCCTACCAAGGGGAGGGGGTTTATTAATCAGGCATCTACCACGTTGTACAGACCCATCTGCCAAAGAAACAGCTTGCGGCAAACTCCAGCGGAGTTCGTCCTTGAGGTAATGTGCAAGCCTGAACAAGTACCAACATGAAAATTTCCCAACAGTATGGGTACCATTTTGGGGGTCCCTATAACAAGGACTATGGGATTTATTGGGTCTATATTGAAGTATGTAGTATGCTATATAGCTACATGGAGCCTTTGGGTTCAGGCTCAGGACGCAGCAGTGACCAGCAACTTGTGCTCTGCTATGAAGTCTAAGCAGTCTCAACCTCACGGTGCATGCCCATTCCCGTGAGTCCTAGCTTGGTACTACACATTTTGATTTGGGGTAGTAGATTATGGTCATTTACCTTAAGATAACAGACCCCAAAAGGAACTACATAGGAGCCCTTGGGTAGCTACACGGTACCAACAGTTGTTGGGAGGGATCAGTAATGGACCTGGAGCCCCAATGGCCAGCCTACATCCTGAAGCATTAACAAGGCGGTTTCTCAGCATGATCCTAAGTATTAATAAGGGGATTTTGGTAACCCCAACCCCCAAAATTAGGACCCTATGACTATCATATGATGGTTATAGGGTCCTAATTTGGGGGGTTGGGGTTACTAAAATCCCCTTATGAAGTATAGGATTCCATGATCTCCTTTAGAGTTCAGGGGTTTAGGTGTTTAGGTGCAGCCCGATACACTGTTAGGCTCCCTGAGAGCCCATGTTTCGAGAAAGCCCCCCATATGCTGCGTTCAGGATTCATAGAGCCGCAGCTGATGGCTCGAGCCACGGGCGCTAACCTGTGTAATCTTTCCCTAAACGCCATGTACTTGAATATTGGGACTTCAGGTACCCCATTCAGCTTGTAGTATATGCGCCCTACAGCCCCATTTAAGCTATTTGGAACCGCAGAGTTCAGTTCGCTCGATGCGGTGCCGGTCTTGATCCATCTCCACAAAGTGGACAAACACCGATAGAGGCAGCTGCCATGATACAGGGAGTTCTCAGACCTCAAAGTCTCAAGGGCCGTGTTGAAGTATTTAAAATTAAAAGGAGGAGACAGTGGATCGTTTTTAGCCTTGCAAGAAATCTGACTGTGGGCTTTGCCCTTTCGCAGCTTCCGCGCAAACCTCAGCCCAATGGCTTTCACATGCTTCTAGTCCATGCAACCCTCGAAGACAAGCATCATCACTCTGTGGCCTTGAGCCCTAAACCCTTAACCGTAAATCCTAAACCCTAAACCCTAAACCCCTAAAACTCTAAACCATGGTGAAACCCTTAGCTGAACCAGCCTGAAACCCTAAACCCAGAGACATGCACCACGGCGCTCCTATGCGCTGTCTGCCTTCGCAGTGGACGAGGCCTCTTCCCAAAGGCTCCATGTAGGTTCAGGGTTTTAGGTTTTGCGTTTAGGGTCCATGTAGCTATCTGGCATATACTTGGACCCTAGAGTAGTTATATGGGAACCCCTTTGGGCCCCAAGTATGTAATATATAGCCGCATGAAGCCTTTGGATTTAAGAGTTCAGCAGCGCAGCTTTCTTCGTTGCGTCGTGAATACAATGCAAAGGCTAAACATGTTGTTGTCCCTTTTCGTACTGATGGCTTTCTTGCTATCATTCTGTGCCATTGGTCATCACCCGGCACGCCTTTGCCCATAAGCAGATACATTTTTGAAATTTGGTGCAATACTAAAAGTAGTACTAACAATATTAGTACTAATAAGAACAGTAGTAATTTCTTCTGACAAAAATAGTAACAGTAAAACATAATCATACTAGTAGTGATCAGAGATGCTTCTAAGGCTCGCCTGATATAATGTCTGCGTAATGAGGCCTATACTCAAGCAGAGTTGGGGCGACTGCATGATCTTGTCGGGGTGCCTACTTGGCCCCCGCATAAACGGATTGGGTGGAGTCCATAGGCTAATGTGGGGGCATACTGAAACCGAAGTTCAATAAGTTTGTCCAAGTATGTGTCTGCGTCCATGTCCGCGAAAGGAATTTTGATCCTTGCGTTCAGACCCCCAAGCAGGGCCCATTTGAACACAAATGGAGTCCACCTTATTCCGCCGTAATTCGACCTCAAACTCTGAATCCTCGACTCTGAACCCCAATGCTAGACTCTGGACCTTCAACTGATGGATGCAAAATGATGAACCCTAAACCCTGAGTGCTCAGCTCTGGGGCCCACAAGCACGGTTGAGAGTTTGGCAGTTTATGAGCTATAGTCCGCCTTAAGCAGCTAGAATATGGGGTATATGGGGGTTTTATTATTATCCCAAGCCATATTCTATCTACTTAAGGGAGACTATACCCCTAAACCCTCAAACCCTAAACCCTATAGGGGTGTAGGGGTGTCGGGTTTGCTTACGTGTGGTGTGGGGTTTCAGGGTTAAGGGCGCAAAGGGTTTAGGTGGCGTATGGGTTAGGTTTGTAGGGTTTAGGGGGTTCAGGGAGTCGCGATTTAGGGGTGTGAGTTTTTTTACTCTTCCCCTTCATATTGGGCCCCTACACTAGGGACTCTACTCTTTTTGTGAATGTAAGTGCAGACCCCCAGTTTTGGAAGTGCCTATACATTCCTGAGCCCTATAAACCCTAAACCCGCCCTTTGGAGAAGCTCCCGTGGGAGCCAGCCTTAAGGAGGGCTTATTGGATTTTAGGGTTTAGGGTTAGGGCTTCATGGAGACTATCCGGCCGCGCTTGGACTACGTCAAAGCTGCGGGGGTGCCAGAGGGATCGCGCAGGAAGGCTGTGCAGCTGGCCACTGGCAGGAAGAGGCCAGCTGGCGGCAAACAACACAAAAAGCGCCGCACTGCAGATCCTGCCACGGAGAAGCTGGAGCATGTGGATCCCGAGCAGGAGGACGGAGCATTTACGCTTCTCTGCTTTGTGCCTGACACCCTAAGCCCCTGAGGTCTAGACAGGCATGCCCTAAACTCTGAACCTGAAACCCCAGGGTTTAGGGCTTAATCCGGACCGGGCTACATTTGGTGGCGGGTTCAGGATTTCGGGAAGTTGAAGGTTTAGTGCCCAGCTTTTATTGACGCTTATAATAAGAATTCCTAGCCGCGCAGCGGAGACGATGAGATGTTCGATGGATATTCCGTTGTACCCAACAGGTTGCTCAGGTACCCCTGCCTCTTTTTTGTAGCCAGTTTAGGGTTTAAGGTTGAGGGTTTAATGTAGACCCCTGATTAATAAAGTCCCTCCCCTTAATCGGGACTAGACTGGAGATCCTAATATCTAGGCGGCCGTAAAAGGAGGGGGTTTATAAATCATGGGTCTACCCTTTTCCAATTAGACAGGCTCCGGCATGTGCTGTCAAAGACTTTATGTTTGTATACTTCAGGTGTGTACCCTCGAGCTTCGGGTCCCAACTGCACTAAAAAAAGTGTCATAGTCCGTGGTCTAAGGATCCAAACCCAGGGACTTCAAAAGTATATATATATATATATGCACCCCTTTAACTATACCCCTATGTCTCCATCCCTATATAACCCTATATAAGAGCACTGCCCGAATTCTGCTTGGTCTTTGTGCTTAAGCTGCAAGGTGCAGAGCGTTGTGCCCCTGAGGTCACATGCCAGAGACCCAGACTTAGGGTTGTTTTTAGGTTTTCTGGTTTTTAGGGTTTAGGGGCTAGGTTTTTAGGTTTTGGGCTTTCTCAGGGTTTTTGAGGGTTTCTGATTTTCGGGTTTAGGGTCTGGGTATTTAGGTTTTGTGCTTGCTCAGGGTTGTTGAGGGTTTCTGATTTTCGGGTTTAGGGCCTATAGGTTTTTAGGTTTCGGGTTTTGGCGTTCGGGTTTAGGGTCTAGAGTCTAGGGATTTCAGGGCTCAGGGTCCATTCAACGTTGTTGAGTTGCCAAAGCCAGCACTAGTCCCTGCGACCCTACTGAACTGTCGCTTAAATGAGTAGTAATCACATAACAAGTCGTTGGTATAGTCGGTGGATGGGGCTGCAGGTTTCAAATCTCTTTGTTCTGGTTTAGGGCCTAGTTCTCCTTACAAGCAACTGCCACCACCGCCACCGTCACCATCATTGGCATTGCTATTGCAATGGTGTTTTTCCAGGCACGCTCAATGTTCATCGCGGCTACTACTTGGCTATGGCGTGGGGATTTCCGTTGAATTTCTATCTCACATCTGCACCGGGCGTAGGGAAGAGAGCCTACATCCTGCGAGCGAAGCTAACAGAAGGACTTAATTATCAACCCTAAACCCTAAACCCTAATGAATACTCCTCCTGACACTTGTTCACCTAGACATCCTGAACCCCTCAGCCTGCGGAACTGCCCCTCTTACCCAATAAGCCTTAGGATCAGCCTCCTCAAGCTCCCTCAGTAGATTTGGTCAGTATCACAAATGCAAAGATCTGTGTGGACATTGGGTCAGAGCTGAAGGGTTGCAAGCCTCAGTTTGTACCTTAGCTGTGCTTCCGGCGCCCCACGTGCGTGTTGTTGAGGGCTCCCTGAGCCCTAAATCCTACCTGGGGTTGGGCACCAGAATGTCCTCATCAGCAAACATCTATCAGAACTTGGAGAATCAGGGGGCTCTAAGGGTCCAAGTACCTAATGTTTATATACTTGGCCAAAACCTGCGTTCAAATTATTATTACCCAAAACCCAATTACCTAATTATTGGGTGCATGGACCCTCTGCATATAGCTCAGGGTGATATTGTATAGCACTTTCCCAAAATAAGGGGAGCCCAATATAGACCCCAAACTACTAGAATCCTTATTATGGGGAGCCCCCATGAGGTACCCCTGATTATGGGAGGCCCTAAACCCTGAACTCTAAATCCTATATATTCTTATACATACTTGTATATTCCCCTTTCAAGGGTACCCCTCACTCTGGGAAACCCTGAACCCTGAACCCTAAACCCTATATATTCCTATATATATATCCCCCTTTAAAGGTACCCTAATTTTGGGAAACCCCGCCATATTATGAGAGCATCACACCTGGCCCCGACAGTAGAGTCCAGCTCGGAAATGAACGCTGAGGTGGAATCCCTCTCAAGGCTGGCCGTATGGTTCTCAACGTACAATCATTCATGTATATATCTGTGTATATATATATACATGTGTATGTATACATACATTTATACCAGTATAGTATTATGTATATATATATATATTGGGTTTGGGGGGTGTTGGGTTTAGGGTTTGAGGTTTGTAGGGCTATTACCAACCAATGACGGAGAATGAAATGGAAAATGACATGGGCAATGTAATTGAAAGTGGGGTTCCATAGTGGAATACAGGGATGAATGTTTCCAGAATAACGGGTCCGCTTCATCTATGGATGTCTCCATGATAAGGACCAGAGTATTTGAGGGCACAGATAGGGCCCTGCATTGATGGAGATGCCCATGTAGTCTATAAGAGGCATATTGACACAACGGCAGAAAACGACAAAGTTTGAAAGTAGAGATGGCCGCACAGCTTAGTTGATCATAGCATATAGTTAGAGACGCCATTCTGAGGGTAGATTTTGGGTTCAGCACTTGGGGCTCAGGTGAAGCGCTCGCACTTTATAGGGTTTAGGGTTTAGGGTGTGGGGTTTAGGGTTTAGGGTTTAGGGTTTAGGGTTTAGAGGAGTTTGAGCTATTTTTGTTACGGCCCACTGCTAGCTCACAGGCGCGACCACGTCACTACCCTATTCCCCACACGAAGGAGGGTTTAGGGTTTAGGGTTTAGGGTTTGTGGAATACTGGAAATGACGAAAAGCCAAAGGCCTCAAGGAAAGCATTTTTTGCAGGGTGGTCTCTTCGCAAAAAACAGGGGGTGAGATTTCAGTACCTTTCCGCTCTAGAGGCCTCCCTTGCTTACCGCAGCACCCCGAGCAAGCTTAACATTACCCAAAGGGTCCATATACCCACTGATTAGGCACCTGGGTTTGCGGGTTCGGGGCTAGTATAGAATTATGAGGTACTTGGACCCTTGGGGCCCCAGGGTCCATGTAGGAATATAGCATACACTTAGGGCCTCAAGGGGTTTCCATATAACCACTTTAGGGCCCAGGTATCTACTATATAGCTACATGGACCCTTGACCCTAAACCCTAAACCCTACAGGGACCTACTATATAGCTAAATGGACGCTTAGGGATTACACCTCTTTGTAGCCCATGGCAGATCCAGCTGTTTATCGAACTTGTGGTACTTTCTCGTCATCGAAAATGATGGGACCCTTCTTCGAAGAGAAGCGAGGACTCGCATGAGCTATAGTCTAAACTCCTTAAAGAGGGTTATATAGGGGATTATTTCGGGGAGTATCATGAGGGATACTAGGAGTTTAGACTAATTATGGCTCACATCTTTGAGAAACTTCGACTCCATGCTGCCCTTTTCTCTTCCCTGTCCTTACAACACATAACCCTAAACCCCACCGCGAAATCCATTCCTTCATTCCTTGCTAACCAGAAATTGCCAAAAAACAGAGGAGGTGTATGTGTGCTGGAGAGGGAATTGGAAAATGCAATGGGCAACAATGGAACATGACATAGAAATTACAGTAGTAATTATTTGGCTTCATACTCCCCAATAACATGTCACTGTCTATTGTCTTTCGATTCCCTCATCCCCTGCTAAGAATGGTTGAGTAATATTATCCCCATATAAGCCCCACTTTCCATTTCATTGTCCATTTCCTTTGCCGCTTTGTTGTCCATTATTGGGCTAATGTCCTTATGGAACCCCCTCTTCTACCTACAAACCCTAAACCGCCTAAACCCCTTAAGCCCCTAAACCCTAAACCCTTACAACCAAGACCCCTAAACCCTAAACCCCTAAACCCCTTAACCTCTAAACCCCTAAACCCCTAAACCCCTAAACCCCTAACCCCCATATGTTCTTGGTGAAGGCCAGGGATGCGGTGCGCCCGCAATGGGAACTGGCCCGGGAGGGGTGGTCATGACTGAGCCTTAGGGTTTAGGGTTTAGGGGTTAGGATTTAGGGTTTTGGGTTTTGGGTTTAGGGTTTTGGGATTTGGGTTTAGGGTTTAGGGTTTAGGGTCTGGGCAGGTTGGAAAGGTTAGGGTAGTTTAAGGGGTTTAGGGTTGAGGGGTGTAGGGTTTAGAGTTTAGGGTTCAGGTCTTGGAATTCAGATGCGCTGCTTAGGGTTTTGGATGTACGAATAGTCTTTCAGCCGAGCCGCGGGCAACCCAAAGTTTCAGGTAAACTTAGCCCTTGAACCCCTAAACCTTAAACCCTAAACCATCCCCTCTATGCTGCATATCTCGCGGTAGCCTTTCATACAAAGCTGGGCCTGCTTCTTGAGAAAGCAGCTCCCGATTTTAGTCCAGCCTGTGCAGAAAGCCACTCGGGCACTTAAAGACATACACACGGTGTAGCGCTTAGGATTTGGTGCTTCGGGTTTAGGGTTTGGGGCTTAGGGTCTAGCATTTCCATTAGGATTTGGGGCTTAGCCAATAGTATTTATGGTTTAGGACTTAGGGTTTAGGATCTGGGGCTTAGCCTACCAAACCCTCTAGCTGGGTGTGACTACTAGATTTTCCGCTTCCTTTGCATGCCTAAGATGAACTCAAGCTCCTGGGGCTGGGAAATCCAAAACACTCTTTAGAAGTACTGCGAAAGACCGAATAATTGCCATCAGTCCTCTCTGATACTCCTTCTAGATTCCAGACTCTTGTACGAAAAGTGTTTCAAATCCTTATCTGAGGTGCCTAGGCTTGGGGCCATACCTTGCATCATCACAAAGACGTGCTAAATTATCCCTTTACAATACCATGGGGCCCGTAAGATTCCTTGGGCTAACCCGATAAACACGGTACAGGGTGTAGGGCTTATGGATGTTAAGGGTTACAAGCAATTTCCCAGATGGGAGATTTTGAGACATGATGGGTCTCGTTTTGGGGCTCGCAACAAAAAGAATTACAGCATTTTGTTCTGTACAAAGCCACTGCCCCAGCCCAAACATTCCATTTTCTTTGGGCATGTCCAGATTGCGGGGCATATCAAGCGAACAAAATCCAAGTTCGGTGGTCAGTAGGAATAAAGGAAGATTATCCTTACATGAGCTATAGTCCAAACTCCTTAAAGGGACTTTAGTAGGGGATTATGTAGGGAGTATTGTAGGGCTTATTACGGGGGATATTAGGAGTCTAGACAATGGCTCACATAACCCCAATACAAGGTATTCCCTTGTTCCCTAAGGGAATATGATCCCTATACATCCCCTGTATAGTGTCTTCCCTTTTTCCCTACTAAGCCGCAGTAAGAAAGTTGACCCGACCGAGGACAACCATCCACAGCCTGCCCAGCCGGGGCGCAGCGTCCTCAACCAATGCTCCTTAGGGTTGAGGGTGCAAGGTTTAGGGTTTGAGGTTAAGGGTCCAGGGTTAAGGGTCAGGGATTCAGGGTTGTTAAGGCTTAAGGTTTAGGGGCCAGGGTTAAGGGTTGAGGATGTAGGGGTAAGTTGAACTTGCGCATGATGATATGTTTCCTTCATCTCCATGTTCCATCTACCTACGCAGGATCTACGGTGGACATTGAAAATCCTGGACGACGACCCTTCATACCTTAGACATTCGGGAAGTATGCTTTGATAGTATACTAAAGTCATGCAGGATTTTGAAGTATCAGCAATACTCTCCTGCTGTGTGAAAACCCAGGTAGTACAGTGAGTGATCTGTGTGTGAGGTGTGCCAAGGTGTGTTTGGAAAGAGGCCATACCCTTCTCCTACAGCCGACCCCTGGACCCTACACCCCAAAACCCTAAACCCTAACACCCCTAGGCCCTAAACCCTAAACCCGAATCCTTGAACCGTGAGTCAACATTTCTGGTCCTAGACTCCCCCACAGCCTCGCCTGAGCTTTCCGCAGTCCAGGTAAGCTTTACTTGGAGTCTTTTGGGTGGGTCGGGGTTTAGGGTTTAGGTTTTCAAGGTGCGATACATGTGCCTACCCATGTTGCAGCTATAGTTCTCCAACAAATGGTAGTTGCCCTAGATAGGGGGACCCCAAATTTTGGGAACCGCATACCCCGCTGGTGCCTACACATGAGGCTCCAAGAAGGGTTCAGGCCTTAAGCTTTCGAATGCTCATCCCCGGCTCACATCTCTCAACCCCTAGACCCATGCTTTGAAAACAGGAGCTGGAGAAAACGGCAATGAACCCAAACCCCTCAAACTGAACCCAATCCAACTCTAAACCTCCAACCAGTCAACCCCCCCCCAATCCTAAACCCAAACGCCTTAAACCTTAAATCTTAAGTCCTCAACTTCTCTGTCTGCGTATATACATATACATATAGACGTAATTTTGTATTTGTACATACATACATACATACATACATACATGCATACATACATACATACATACAGACATACATACATACATACATACATACACATATCTTTTAATCCCCAAACTTCCCGGCTCCTGAGCCCCCTCTGAGGTTGCCATTTTCAAAGATCCACCTTCGCAAGCTGCGACCTTTTGCCAGAAACTCCAGGAGGCTTTGCTCCAGTGCGCCCGGGCTGGGGCTTGGGTTTAGGGATTAGGGTTGAGGGATTTGGGTTTAGGGTTGAGGGATTAGGATATAGGCTTTAGGGTTGAGGGATTAATTAGGGCTTAGGGCTTAGATTTGAGGATATTACCCCAAGAACAGAGACACGATAAAATGGAAAAGCTAATAGAGAAGGACATGGAAACTAGTAGCTACAGGGATGACATGCTATAAGGGTTGAGGGTTTTGGGGCTTACTTGATGGTAGTTAGTGGGGAACGAAGGACTGGAAAAGGGCATGCAAGGCATCATGTAGAGTTTAGGTTGGTGATCGAATGAAGGAGTGGAAAAGAAAATGGGAAACGCCCACATTGTCAACTATCTGGTTGTATGGGGGGCTAATAGGGATACACTTTCCCTATTTCATTCGTTTGCTTACTTGAAGGGTCAGGGAGACTTCGTGTCTACATACTTTTCACTCACATAGGCCATACAATTATTGCTGAGTTGGCGCATAGATTATACATATACGTAAATATACACACATGTTGCCCTTGATATTATCCTTACTATAGACTGTTATTGTGGGGGGGGGGGGGCAGTACCCTAAACCCTTAAACTCGTAAACCTTAAACCAAACCTTACAGACACCGATCAAGTAAGCCCGTAGGGCTTTAGGCTTCAGGGTTTCGGATTTCACGTTTAGGATTTAGGGTTTTGGGTTTGGGGCTTACGGGCTGGGTCTCAGGATTTATGGGATTTAGGGGCTTGAGGTTGGCGGCTTGGGGTTTAAGATTTGGGTACGTCGGTGCAAAGTTTGGGGTTTTGCTTTCCAGTGTTGCGGGCCGGGGGTTTGTGGTTTAGGGCTCAGGGAGCTAGTGTCAATAGAGTAGTATTCTATTTGGGGATACTATGGTACCCATTATAGAGTAAGATTATATATCCTCCTTTTATATGAGTAATATTATCTTACTAGGTTCAACCACCAAAGAACACACGACTCAATAGTTCCAGGCTCTGGTGTTGGGGTTCAGCCAGGGTTCGCATTGTATTTGTAGACAAGTCTTTAAAAAGATGATCAGTGAATGTCATTGGCATTACTGCAGACGCCCACGCTATCAAGATTCTGCTATGTAGTTCCTAGTTGGGTAGTATATTCTACTCCTTACCAAAAAAACACACGCAAAAAGGAACTACATAGCAGTCCTGGGGTAGATTTTGAGTATTGGTTTTCTAGTAGTAGTATATCTTTGGGTGCAGTAGTAGCAGTAAACTTGGGGCCCTAAACGCTATGCTTTCAACCCTAAACCTAAAGAATGGCAGGGTTTGGCCCTAGGCCCTAGACCTGGTACCTACTTCAGGCTATTTGGGTCCTAGGGTAAAGGGACAGAGGAAAGATTGATCAAACTTCGACGTCTGAGGTGTAGTAGTACCCTTTTTCCCTGTTTATTTTGGGGTCTGCTTATTGAACCTGAACATGAGGAAAAGTGTACCCTCATTATTATGGGGTGGCTTGTTCCCTAAACCCTGAACGCTAAACCGTAAGCCCTGAACGCTAAACCCTGAATCCAAACCCTAAACTCTAAACAACCCTGAGCCCCAAACCCTAAACCCTGCAGGGGAGGAGATCGTGTCCTTGGCAGCTGCCGACCTCAAATCCCAAAAGCCTGAAATCTGACGGTCAAAAACCTGACAACCCCCAAAAACCCGAAGCCTTGGGTCAATCCTCCCTTACGGTAGTAGCCACTGGATATGCAGCTTATAGGGCTTTAGTATACCTACAAAAGTGCTTTGTGGGACCCATTACTTGGTAGGGGATTGACCCAACTCGAGCCCCAATCCCAAAACTCTAGGCCAACAAATCTACACACACCAAATGCCTACATCCCAAGACCTAAAGCCCTGACTATGCCCCAACAAGCGTAATCCATAACTCCCTAAAGCGCTCTTACCATACAGGTACAGCTATGGCACCGTTCGCTTCGACAACATCGACGTGTCGAGCGTGGCCTGGGAACAGGCGTCTGAGGGCTGAGGGGTCACGTCGGGGTCTACGGGTTTTACGTTTTTACTGCGTTGGGAGTTAAGCCTTGAGCGCGCGCACCTTGACCCCCAAAAGCTGCAACACCTGGGCGCCAATCCAATGGCTTGGTCTGATCTACCCTAAATCATAAACGTTTGCAACCTGTAAACCTACAACCTTTAGACCGCCAGATCCGATTTCTTTGCTGAGAAAATCCAAGACCAGGGTCAAACCCTAGAGCCTGAGATCCTTGAGTACTTAGGGTTTAGTTTTTAGGGTTGAGGGTTTAGGCCCCAAACTCTAAACCCTAAATCCTGAACCATGGTTTATGTCAAGGGGTCAGGGCGTAGGTGAGTGAGCTCTGACAGCCTTAAACCCTAGACTCACTGGTGCATAACGCGGTGTGAGTATAGGGACTAAACCCCCAACCCTTGACCCTGAACCCTAAATCCCCGACCCGAAAACCCAAACCCCAAACCTCAAACCCTAAACCCCCAAAACCCTGAACCCCAAACCCTAAACCCCAAGCCCCAAACTCTGAACCCGAAGCCTTAAACCTACAGCCAGGCTCAGCTTTGCCAACTGTTCGCCATCCTACGGTCTGCAGGGGCAAGTTCACAGCGCATCAAGGCGATCTAGGGCCTCTAGGGTTTAGGGTTTAGGGGTGTAAGGGTTTAGGGGGTTAGGGTTTTAGGGGTTTAGGGGTTTAGGGTTTAGAGTTTGGGGTTTAGGGTTTGAGGTGTAGGGTTTAGGCGGATGGACCCTATATATTTCCAAGGAGATACGGGGATATCACGCGGGTATGTAGGAATATCATTAGGGTATGTAGAGATATAATGAAGGTATATAAAGATATATGTAGGGCATAGAGGGATAGAATTCCAAATGGAAAATAACTTTGTCTTGCATCATACCGTTTGAGGGCAATTGAGTACTGGGGACTCTGAGCCGGAGTCCAACGAGGGGATTGTCATGGTTGCTATCGTTGGCGTCAGCCTACAATTTGTTCTCGAGGACTGGTTGAAAACATGACGTAATCATGAACTAATGTAGACCCATGATTAACAAACCCCTTCCTTTTAAGGGCCTAAATATTAGGATCCCTATTATAATCCCTATTTAGGACAGGGGGCTTATTACTCAGGCGTATGGGTTATGAGGGAGGTAAACTGGCACCTTGTTCTCAACAGAACTGCTTGAGGTCATCGTGCTTACCTTCCGTGAAGTAGCAAGTTTAATCCGCTCTGTTGCATTTTAGGAGTTTCCCAACAGAATCCCTATACAGTCCCGATTACCCCCCCCCCCCATAGTCAATTCGCACTCCCCCGATTTGAGAAATTCATATAGCAACAACCAGAATCGCTGTTTGCAGGCATTTCGCTGCGGTGCCACTGATGTCAGCGTCCAGAGCATGTGTGAGTGGATCATGTGCACAGCGCATGACTTGGTCGGCTGAATGCCTCCCCACAATGATCCAAGTGCCCAATGAGGGTCCCTCTAAAGGGGGGTCTAGGGATATGTGGAGACATCTAAGGGTACAAAGGGTTTTAGGGTCGAAGTACCCAACAATTGAGGACCTTTGAGTTGGGCAGTAGAAATTGTAGTGCAGGTTTTGGGGGAAGTAGATGAGGACCCTTAGGGCCGGTGTTTGCTCCCAGGCTCCTCCTCCATGTGCTGAACGGGATGGTGATCCTTGTAGGGCCCCTATCGTTGTTCCATATTAGTTGGGTCAGTGCCCACTTAACTCACAACTTTCAGCAAGGCCAATTGATAAGCAGCACATCCAAACGTCGTAGCCTGTTGATGGAGGAAATTCTGCACAAGCTTAGGTTCTTTACTTTTGGGAAGTACAGTCCCTAAGGGTCCAAGGACCAAGATAATCGGGTTTTAGGGCCTAAATACTACAATATTAATGGTATTTGGGCCCTAAAACCCTATTATTTGGGTCCTTGGAACTCTATATAGTCCCCATATATCCTTATATATCCCCTATAACCCTTTTAAAGGGACAAAGGGACCTATTATTTGGGTCCTTGGACTCTTAGGGAGTGCTTTGGGGACCTAAAGTTTCCCCCATCAGCTGTAGCTCGCGGGAAGGAGCGGCATCCTTTTAGAGGAGCTGGGGCTGGCGTGGGGGTCGTTTAGGGTTTAGGGTTTAGGGATTTAGGGTTTAGGGATTTAGGGTTTAGTGTTTAGGGATTTAGGGTTTAGGGATTTAGGGTTTAGGGTTTAGGGATTTCGGGTTTAGGGTTTAGGGGTCGGAGC
>CAJNIZ010047438.1:3689-26376 GCA_905231905.1 Symbiodinium pilosum | reverse complement strand
GGCCTAAGTACCCATTATTGGGGGCCATAAAGCGCTAAATAAGGGTAGTAGGAGGGTCATGGTTTACAGTGGGGACGGGTCGCTTCAAGATGCTTTCTTTTGATGAATGGGAGCTGTCTAGACCCCAAATCCTGCTGTTAACCTAAATCGAGATCCGAAGCCTGAATCCCAAGTTACATCCCTGGGCATTCAAACAGACGAAGGTAGGTACAATGTGTATACGTTATAAGGCTCACAGTAGGTGTCCTTTATAGACTTACCCTAGGACTCCAGTTACCTGAAGAATGGGGACTGGGTTCTATATACCCTATAGTTACATAGCCCAGTAATCTACTATTTAGGTAACTGGGAACCCTAGACTTAGATTCCCAGGATATGCTGCAGCTTCTGTTGAGGCAACACGCGCTTCTGCGAGCTGGCCAAGCCGGGTCAACTGCGGGGAGCCCACCCAGTGATGCTTACGTTGTGCAGTTTAGGGTTTGGGGTGTTCAGACTGTAGGGTTTAGGGTTTCGGGTTTAGTTTAGTCTCTAGAACTTAGGGCGTATGCGTCGCCTCATATAGAAGGATAATAACTCAGGAGCTTTTGTTTTTGGAGGGGGGTCCTTATAGGAATGGACCAGGAAATTGAAACTGATGTCTAGTTGGGTGTTAGGGACTGCTACACAGATGCTCTCCTCCATCCCTTTCAGGCACCAGTACGCTTTGAATTTCCAAAAAATGTGGCTTCATGTTTGGGAGTTTTTTCTTATGAGAAACTACAATGTTTGTGAAACATATAGGGGCCCTAAACGGAGTCCTTACTTTGGGGGAAAAAGGGCAGGGCGTCAAGGGGGTTGGGTAAGCGCCTACTTCGAAATATGCTCTGAACGCTCGCAGACCAACCCCAGAACACTTTCAACAGCTGATTCAGGTGTGGAGTGTGGAGGTACTTCATAAGGATAGAAATTCATAGAAAGTAGTTCGCTCTAGGTTTGCAGCGGTTTACGTAGAGGTTACCCGCAGAGAGATTAGCTCGAGGCTGAAAGCATGTCCTAGGGTCCAAGGACTCAATTCTAATGGCTTTAGGTACCAATTGCCATACTCTCCAATGTTACGCACCTAAAGACACAAAGTGTTTTTTGAGAGTCCTCAGACCCGGATCTTGGGAGTGATATATGCCTCACTGGACCACACTGCTGAAGAAAAGTCAAAGAGAATTGGAGGGTTGACAGAATTCGTTACGGTCCTCGCCTGGTGCCCTCCATATCAGGTGCGGTTTTATACAGGAAGCCCAAAAAATGACCAACATTCTAACAACGCTCCTTTTCCTGGCCAGAAACCGACTCCTAGCAAGAGATGGGCAGTTCCGGTTTCATCTCGACTCTTTGCCTATGCGCCAAATACAAGTATTCTGAAAGAGTGAAGCAGAACAAGGGCCACCCGCCGCCTAGAAATGCATCTTCCCACCGTCATACCATTATAGAATTTGGGTTTTGGGGTGGGGCTGGTATATATTGAAAAGTGCACAAGTTGAGATTCACGTGGCAATGGTGAGAGGCCGCTAAGCCAGGATCCCTTAGCTCGAAAACCCCACGCCAGGGATGCTGAAGCCCCCGAACCCTACTCCAGAAAACTTTGCAAACATCACGTTTCCTACACCCTATGCCACAGAACTGTAAACCCCATTCACCGAGGTCCACGCCTTAAACCCTCCAACCCACACAGCCTGAGGCCGCGTATGGTGCACCTCCGCACGGGCACTTAGCGAAGACATCTTATCAAAGTACGTGCTAGGGGTTTCGGATTTCCGGCTGGATTTGCGATCTAGTCTGGGGGAATTTCGGAGACTTGCGTGCTTCGTGCATAGTTTTCGTAGGCTTTGCTAGCCCGATGGCTGACCACCTTAGATGAGCTCTAATCTAAACTCCTTGAAGGGGTTTATATAGTGGATTCTATAAGGGAGTATTGTAAGGGTAGTTAGGGGTATACTAGGAGGCTAGAGTATGGCTCAAATGAAGTTGGGAACCTTCACAGTGAGAGCAGGCAATGGCGTAGCGCTTCGCGTCTGGGCAGCTGTCCAGAAAACACGCACTTTCTCGGGTCTATTGTGTCTCGATTTGTTATCAAGACTCGCCATGCAGCTACGGTAGAATTGATGGGCGCCTCCAACAGTCTCTGCGGCTACGAGGAAAGCAACCCCGACTCCATGAAGCGGTTCGCAGAAGTATTGTGTAGGAAAGGGCAGAGAATTCATGGACAATAGTGGAAGCTGCTGTATATAAAGGAAGCAGGAAAAAGCAACAACTTCCAAGCGAAAGCAAAACGACTGCGAAGTAGGACTGCTTCCACTTGGGTGGGAATCCCAGAGAGAGAGAGAGAGAGACAGACAGAGAAGCAATTGTTGCAGAAGAGTCCTTCTGCTTGTGAAGCACTCACTTCCAGGGAAGCGCTGTAGTCATCCCTGGGCAAGTCGCAAGAGAGGGAAACTGTCCAGCACCTTCCAAACTTACCCTAAGGGTCCAAGGACCCAAATAATAGGGGTTTTAGGGCCCAAACACCACTAATATTATAATATTTGGGCCCTAAAGCCCTATTTATTTGGGTCCTTGGACCCTTAGGGTTAGATAGTGTGTTGGTATCCAGAACCCTAAACCCTTGCCTTGGCCGTAACGAACCCAAAGTTCCTTTACCAGCAGAAGTTCCTCATACCAGGGTTCGGGGCAAGGTAGAGTGGAGCCTATGAGTCCACGAGCTTGGATTTTGCTGCTTTGACAGCCTTGCATAGTTCAGATGCTTGATGACCTATGCCCCACGATGTGTTTAGGGTTGTTTGGGGTTTCAGGTTTAGGTTTTGTGCTGGATTGTTTTGCCTACCGGTAAGGCTTATGGTGCCGGAACTTCGTTACGCTCAAGCCTAAACCCTAAACTTTGGTTGCGCTTGTCTGTGAGAAGGGTTGCAGACGCGACTTCCATCTCACCTGGGGACACTGATCTTCCCCAACATCTTTAGGGGATAGGGCCTAGACACCAATATAGAGCCGAAAAGAATATGATCCTCATTAGATACGGAACCCCCCCTCCAAAAGTTGCCCAGACTTTTCTGGAGAACTCCATGATATCATGCTTTAGGGGGTTGCAACAAAGCCTGTACAATCCCAATCTCACCCTACAGTCTTAGAGTACCCCGAATGTCAGGAGCGTTCAAAAAGGGCGCTACTGTAACATTCATGCGTTTCTGATTGAGTGCTCAATAGTTGCAAGGTTAAGTTTCATAAGCTCTGAAAGCTCAGAAGGCGAAGAATGTGAGCTGACGGAGGAAGGTATACCCAGACCCTCCTATGTAGTTCCTTTTTCGGTAGTATATTACAATCCCCTATCAAAAAACCATAACAGACCCAAAAAGGAACTACATAAGAGCCCTTGGGTACTACATTAATTTCTGGGTTTCTAGATTAAAACTGTACCCGAAGTAGCCGCCCAAACGGCTAAAGGCTTGTTTGTGGTCCTGCACCCAAGGCTTTGGGACAAAGCAGAAGCCCCCAAGGCCGGTAACGATGCGATGTTAAGCTTGCTGGTGCTTTTCGCTTACAGGGGGGTAGTAGGGAACAGGGACAAGATTATGTGAGGATTTTATAGGGATTATAATCCCATATTCCCTACTAAGAACCAGTAAGTTAGGCGCATGGGTGGGAGAGTGAATATAAGGGCTAATAGATTATTGTGAGCGGCTAATTTAGACGTGCTTCATACTTCGTGACCCTGCATGACCTTTACCCCTGGCTTGTATGAATAGTTAGTTACCCCTGAAGGAAATGGGTTCAAGTGACTGAATTCCTCTAATTTGGCTGGGCGTGTCAGGGGTTCAGGGCTCCTTGCTTGATGATCCCACTTCGGTAACCCCAACTCCCAAAACAAGGTTCCTCTAAGCCTGTAAGAGTCATAAATATGGTAGTTCCTAAACCCTAAACGCTTATAGGATCCTTACTTTAGAGATTGAAGCATGCGAGAGATGGACCCTTCGGCCGAAAATCTGCTTCAAGATCCACATACCTAAGAGCCTAAACTTCTTATAGTCCCCTTAAGTAGATAGAATATTGGGTATATGAGGATCTTATTATAATATACCCAAAGCCATATTCTATCTACGTAAGGGAGACTATACTCCCTATCCCTAGACCTTCAGCCGCGACACGTCCCGGCCTTCACTCTGTTCGCCTTTTGCTTGAGCAACGGTGACGGTGCGAAGCCATTGTTTGTTCAACGCAGTTCGTTCCTTTTCTCTCAAGTAATAAAGCTTCCTTGCTGTGCATGAGAAAGCATGTTTGTGGCATGCTTGGAACAATGCCTTTGGTCACCGCTTCCGTCCAAGCCTTGGGCTCACCTGAGTTTGAGAGAAGGCCTCTTCATTCATCCAGCTGGTGATCCACACCGCCAATTTCCTTGGACAAGTTGGAAAGTGGCAGGCGAATGTCCACTCTCATTTGCCTCCCCCAATCACCTTACACGTCTGTCAACTTCAAGCTCCCACCCTATTGCCTACAGCTGCAAGACCCTGAATCCTTAAACAAAACCTCGCTGAGGGCCCAAGTGCCTAAAACATCGGACCTTATAAGACCTAAAGCCACTCAGATTCTGGCAATCGGGGCCTGAAACCCATTATTTAGGTACTTGGACCCCTATATATATATACATACATATATATATATACATATGTATATGTGTATATATATATATACAAACCCTATACATATATAAACCCTACACCCTAAACCCTAATGTATATATGTAGGGCTCAAAACACCGCTGCACCTTGGCATCCTTAACTCAGCCCTGCTTTGACTGCTTGGAAGCCCAAAACTATCCCAAAACTGGGTTCAGTGGGTTTAGGGTTTCTAGAGTTTAGGGTTTATAGGCTTCAGGGTTTCTGGAAAAGGGCTGCCTTGGCCCGACTTTCTCCGGTTTCACGAAACTGTGATATGCAAGATGTGCATGCTTCAGCCTGGCAGGCACCCGCCGGATATGCAGGCTGGTATATGCCGGGCCTGCTTTTTTGGACCATGTATCTTCCACAACTCTAACTGCTAGCCCAGGTGCTGAAAGCTTATGCACAGCAATCAACTTGGGGTCGGAAGTCTATACGTAAATAGCACCTACCGCAGGACTCCGAGCACATATCTGACCGCGGCACACATATCATTTTGAGTTGACATAGCATTCTGGGATCGGGACCGGGTTCTTGGTTCGGGGTTCAGGGGTCTCCTGGAGCAAAGCCTGTGACAATTTCTTGGATGGTGGGGTTCAATGCAACAGAGCAGATTCTACATGCATTATCAGGGAGAAAAAGTTGGCTTGTGCTTGAGAAGGTGAAATGCCATTTTTCTCGCTTAATCAACAACTGTCCTTCGGGGCTTCAAGTTAGGGTTGATCTGCGAAGGCTCCAAGGAGGACACCACACGGGAGATTCAAACCACCCAATTTCTGACAAATTCGGGCAAATCAGGTCCTGCAGTATGTTGCCCATCGACACTAGGGCAGCCAAGCTTCATAGGGGCGACACATCGCTGACATCATTCGATAGGGCGTAAAAACACTGCAAGGCAACTTCGGCATTCTGTTAGGGTGCATGGCGGCACAGTTTTTTGGTCAGGATCTTTTCAGTATGTTTCCCTAGGGCTCCAGCTACGCAAATATTGAGAACTGGGTTCTATGTACCCTATAGTTACATAGCACGGTGACCTACTATTAAGGCAACTGGGAGGCCTTGCGTTTGTACGTGTGTTGCATGGCTTTGGGAGCTATTTGCACTGGCATGCAGATCTCTTTGGCCATGCCTATCTGGCGCTGTGAGGGGCACACCCTGCTAAACGCTGAACTTTGTCGAGCTGCAAGAGAACGATGTCTGAGCTTTACTTGGACCCTTCAATGCAGCTCCTTTTTGGGTCTGGTATGTTTTTTTTGGTTAGGATTCTCACTGGGACTACCAAATAGGTATTACCTTGGAGGGTCTAGGTAGTTTCTGTAGACCGAAGCAAGTCTGAAGCGCAGCATCTCTAAGCTCTATGGAGGCTCGCTTGCGCTCGGCAAGGCTTTATGAACCCTATGACCTGGGAAGAACAGAAAATATATTACTCAAGTCCAGTATGATCCTTGCATCACTGTTTTTTTTCCGCAGCGGGGGTTTTGGTTTTCCTTATAAGGTCCCTGTGTAGCCAGCATAACCATCTCAGCTTAGCATAAGCCGGAAGAAGTCGGAATGACACTATGTCAGCCTTGTAGAAGCCATCGAAACCGCCCGGTGGAAGCATGGGGCCACGCTTAGGGCAGTTCTGGGGTTCAGGGAATTGGGGTTTAGGGTCTAGGGTAACCCTAAACCGTACACCCCTAAACTTTTTACAGCTCCATACGCTCGTTTCACCCTACCTGCCCCATGTGGTGCCTGTACTGATTTTTTGCTACCAGTGCTTGGAGCTATTCATATTGAGCTACAGTTTAAACTCCTAGGGTAGCGCCATAAGAATCCAAATAATACTCGCCTATGCAATCCCCTAATGTAGACCCATGATTAGTAAACTCCTTTTAAGAGCCTTAATATTCGGATCCTTATTATTTTCCATATTATGAGGAGGGGGCTCATTAATCAAAATTCTGGGTTATACAACTCCCCTTAGAACTCATATTGCACACCTACCCAAGCCAGACAATCCACACGCAAGCGCAGATGTCTCATCCCCAGATACCTTAGAAAGCCTGGTTAGCATATAAGGGTTTAGGGCTGATGGTTTAGGGTTTAGGGTTCAGGGTTAGAAGCAGTACTCCGACTGCTACTGCTAAAACGCGCAGCAAGAAGCAGCTTTCAATTGCTTCAAAGAGAGTGAGGAGTGGACCGCCGTATTAACAGTCCAGTCCTCCTAGTATCAATCCCATATACTGATACCCATATTCCACCCACCCTGCAAGCCCCAAGAAGGAGAAGAACACGTCCATCAACCCCAAATCCTAAATCCCAAACCCTAAATCCTAAATCCCAAGCCCTAAATCCTACATCCCAAACCCTAAATCCTTAATCCCAAACCCTAAATCCTAAACCCTAAATTCTAAATCTCAAACCCTAAATCCTAAACCCTAAGCCCTACATTTTAAATCCTGAACAAACTCTGAACCCTAAACCGGCGGGCAGCAGGCTGCAGGCCTCGGTTCCTCTTCAACCCTGGGTCCCGACGAGGCTTAGGGTTTAGGGTTTAGGGCTTTCAGGATTTAGGGTTTACGGTTTAGGGCTTTCAGGATACCTTTGACGAGGGTACCTTTAAAGGGGGGTTATATCGGGTAACATAGAGCTATATAGGGATAAAGGAAAAGAAAATGGAAACTACTACTCAGTGTTTTTCTGTAGGGACCTAAAGAGTTTAGGGTTTAGGGGTGGGTTTGAAGATTAAAGGGGGTTATATAGGGGATATATACGGTTTATTTGAGGATATGTAGGGTTTAGAATTGGGTTTAGGATTTTCCAAAATTCAAGGTCACTTTTTTGGGGTGTCCGTATAATAGAGACTATTTGATTATAGTTGTTTGAGTTCATATTGGGATCCCCCTATTTCAGGAAACTAGATGAAACTATTAGTTCATTACCCATACCATGGTCCTGTATAGCTACATCATACATGGTATAGGGCACCTCTTAAGGAGACCTACATGATATTGGTTGACACTTTAGGCCCCTACAGTACTTGAGGTTCATGGGTGCAGAGTCAGGGATTAGTAGAGTTTAGGGTTACGGATTTAGGTTGGGATTCAGGGGAAAAGTTTCATGCAGGATTTCGGGGAGCAAGTTTAGGGTTCAGTGTTTTGAGTAAATACTGCATTGATGTGACAAGCTTAGTCAGTCTTAGTGTAGTCACCCTGGTCATAACACCACCTATGATGAGCTGACCATGACCATTTCTGCCTTCTGCGGAACTAGAAGAATGCATCATCAGAACTTATCTTTGCCTTTGGGCCCGAAGTTTGTACTATATACCTACATGAACCTTTGGGGCTACTCGGCAGCCTGGAGTTGGAAGAGAGGCCAAGTTGCAACTGATAGCCTTCCGAGGCGTTCCTTACATGTTACCCAGAGGGTCCAAGTAGACCATAATTAGGTACTCGTTTTTAGGGTAATAGCGATTATAGTACAAGTGAGGGGGTAAGTGCATGATTATTAGGTACTTGGACACTTACGGTTAAGTAGCCTCCTAGCGGAGACTTTGGGCCAACTTATTTATTCAGGAACCCATGCGGGATATCATTTCATTACATGGATCCCCGGGGCTTCAGGGATTCCCTCACCCGCTCCATGTCCGTGTTTTAAATTGTAAAATGAAGTCCTCAAACAAAGCATCTGGCTGACAGGGCCAATCAACGCTCATGCAGCTCCTGCAGAATGTGAAGGCACTCCGCCAGACTTGAGGTTTCCGTAGTTTCTTTTGAGGTGGCTTGTTTTTGACTCTGTGATTTATCACAATACGTCCAAGGAATGTTGGTTTCCAAGGCAGAGGCGACGAAGGGATTTGCTTCGCATTGTCTTCCTTTTGTGTCAATGTAGGGCATGCGCAGATTTTGACAGGCAATCTTTCATAACCCAGGATATCCCCAGGATCTCTGTTCGTAGCGGTCCAATTGGAGAACCCGTCATTTGATGCTGGAGCTTTCTGCGAGGGTTTGGTGTTTGGGGTAAACATGAGTTTAAAGAGGCGAGAGCCGAGAATTCTGGCGTTTGGATATCAAAGCAGAAGATTTCAGGCTTCAGTCGATCACAGTTCTAGATTCTTATGGTTTGGGGTTGTTGGTTACTCGCGCAAAACTGCGAGCAGGGCAGTTTAAAGCGACCTCACCCTAAATGGTGGTTTATATAGGGAATAGTACCAAATTTGCCTTAGATTGGGAATTGAAATTATTCTAAATTACCCTGCTGCGAGACAATACTGCACGGGGTGCTTGCTGGGCCATTTGCATGGGTACAGCTACCAACTTTCCGGCTGTTAGCTCTTTGTATCTCATCACGAATATTCCGTAGGGCTCCAGTGACCTAAATAATGGGAACTGGGTTCTATATACGCTATTGTTACATAGCCCAGTAACCTACTATTTAGGTAACTGGGAGCCCTAGGGAATCCTAAAAACTAAACTCGCAAAGTTGCAATGGTTAAGGTCAAGGGCTTGTTCTAGATTTTCTAGGCTTTTTGGCTTGCATGGTGAGTCATAGGGTATTGGGGTTTAGGTTTTAGGGGTTTAGGGTTTAGGGTTTAGGGTATTAGGGTTTAGGGTATTAGGATTTAGGGTTTAGTGTTTAGGGTTTAGGGTTTAGGGTTTAGGGAATGGCGGGAATCCAGCATTCAGCTGCATTCATCGAGTTGGGTTTTTGACTGAGGCTGGTTCGCGCTGGAGCAAATTCCTTGCTTGAGACATCTCTGCCTCCTCAAAAAGAGTCCTCAAGGAGCACCCCTATTAGGTTTAGAGTTTAGGGTTTAGGGTTTTTAAGGTTTAGGGTTTTTAGGGTTTAGGGTTTATAGGGTTTAGGGTTTAGGGCTAGAGAAAAGTCCTAGCTGTAAACATTAAGCCCTAATGGAAATTCCCAATGTGACAGGTTGATGATACGTATCATGTTCTCCTTGCGGTGGTAGTATGGTGGATGGAGGAAATCTTGCACCGCCTAGGTTCTACAAGTATCGTAGTTGCCAGGTGCGGGGTATCAAAGGCGGTGCAAGATTTCCGTCCATCCACGGTACCATTCTAAGAAACGAAGGAAATCTTGATTACTAGGCTCGACCTCCAGAAACACGACTGTCCTTTCTATGCTGTCAGATCTGTGGGAACAGGACAAACTGTGCTTCGGTACTAGAACTCTAGAGCCTGCATCCCAATCGCTAGTTCCCAACCCTCCAAACTCCATAAATCTCTGAGCCCCGGAACAAACGAAATCCCTATTCTCCCAGACCCCGCAGACCTTGAAATCCTGCCCCAAAGCCCCAAGCCCTAAACCCCAGACCCTAAACCCTCAACCCCAAACCCTAACCCCAATTTGGTCCCGACCAGCTGCAGAAGGTGTTGTCTCAACAGCTGAGGGCCATGGCCTCGGCTCTCTAGCTTTAGCTTGCTGGCTGTTACCCTAGGGCTCCAGTTACCTAAATAATGGGAACTGGGTTCTATATACCCTATAGTTACATAGCCCAGTAACCTATTATTTAGGTAACTGGGAGCCCTAGGTTAGTAATGAATAAGGGAATGGACTGGAAGGTGGAAACAATCGTCTGTCTAGGGGGTATACACGGGTTACTTAACCTTCAGCAAACCCCTACTGTAGAACCGGTCAGCACCCCCTCCCCCAGCCCTAACCCTAAGACACCCAACCGGTAAAGATGGGTCACCAAAATCCCTACCCTGAAGCCCAAAACCGTAAACCGTAGCCATGCCCATGATCCATTTGCTGGCCTGCCTACTTGGTGCAGTAGGATATGTGAGAACGGATCCTCATAATAGTCCCTACATGAAGCATTAGAGGGGATATCCATACTGCTCCCTTGATAATCCCCTATGAACTCGTCCCCAATTCCGCACCAAGCACAAGCAGCTGCAGAGGGTGGGGTTGGATCTCTTGTCCCTGCAAATTCCCTTTATGGGTTTAGGGTCCAGGGTCTGAAGGTTTGGGATGGATTTTGGGCCTGGAGTTTGGGAATGCTTGGGCTTAGGCCTTGCGGCAACGGAATCATGTGGGTTCAGGGTTAGGGCATAATGCACGGTTCAGAGTTGCCGATTTAGTTTGGGGTCTTGGGATTGCATGGCTTTCAAAGAGCTATTGTCAATGCTAGTATCACGAAGCAACCGTTAAGGGTGAACATAAGGGTTGCCTTGGTCAATTAGTGTAGTCCCTAGTAAATTGCCTCATAAGGAACCCATGTCCATTAACTATCTGGGCAATATTGGCTATATCTCATATAGGGCCTAGGATGATCTCTGGAAGCCTTAGGGTTGAGGGTATGGTAACTTTGAGAAGGTGATGTTGCTTTGGAGTGGAGTGAAGCTTCACAGGAAGTTTCAAGGAATGGTAGCATGCATTCTTGCCCTTCCTATGCCAGCCACATACCATACAGGGGAGTGGGGGAATGTTAATGGTTTTCCAAGAGTAGGGGTACCCTGTTCAAGGTAATTATCGTCAGGGTTATAACATGTGGGGATATTTAAGGGGGCCCCCTGCTTGTAAAAACTCCCATATGTGTATAACCCCTATATAACCCCTATAATCCCTGTATTTTCCATTTTCTTTCCATTATCCCTATATTGCCCCAATATATGCCCCAGGGGATTATGCAGGGATATGTGCCTGTAGCAGTCTCCCAAACTCTAAACCCTAACCCCCCTATGTAATCCCCCATGTAAACCCCAGAAAAGGGGATTATGCAGGGATAGTTGTGCGGATCCATTTTCTGGCCACTCAGATGGTCTCAGGCGCGCGACGCCAGTGCGGACCCAACAGGCTACGACAACGCTGCGCTTAAGGTGCCTCGGGTCTTTGTAGCTTCCACACATAGCTAGCCCCAACATAGGCCCCAATATACTACAATGCTGTATGATTCCCCAAAAACCCACAAGACGTGGGGTTTTCTTGCGGGGTTTTGTGAGTGCGTATAGAGTTCCTTAGGAATATTGCTGAGTGTGTATATTGGGCGTCCAGTTGGGGAAACCGTGAAGCAGCCACGGCTTATATGGGGTTCAGGGTTTAGGACGGAAGTGTCTCTATATGCTTCTGACAGGCTCTCATAGAGGAGCCCCACATTCCCCTAAACCCAAGCCTAGACCCCAAATCCACTCATCCCTAGGATCCTTCAAGGCCCACCATTTTGAGAAAGCGGGTCTAAACTTTAAGCATCCGGGAACACCTTGTCTGGTGCCTTAGAAGGGTATCATATGCCCGCCCCCCACAACAACCTCGCGCGGCAGTTAGTCGGAAGCACGTTCATAAGGCCTCTTCTTCATGGTCTGCATGGTTGTTTAGGGTTTAGGGTTTAGGGAACCCTAAACCCTGAACCCTAAAGGTTGTCCGATGGGGGGTGCATGTTGTAGTAATTCCTGAGGACCCGTTTGATTAAGCGCCGAAAGGCTTAGAGGGCTGAACTTCTGCGTATACAGTCCGCACCCCGTCTTCATGGCATCAGGGTCAAAGATTGAAGTAACTTGTTTCAAAAGGTTACTCAGGGGTTCATGGGTAGTCACAAGTCCAGTAGTAAGTGAGACAGGGACCAGTTGAACTGTTTGAACGACTAATTACCCGTGAGCTTCCAAGTAGGGAACCTTAACGCAAGCAGCTCCAAAATCCGCACCCTTGACGACCAACCACCCGCTCGTCCTTTCCCTGCAATGCGTACTCATAACCATTCCTGGCTCCGCGCACTGATTGGGTACAGCATACATGTACACATACACACTCCCAACCCCAAGGCCCTAAGATAAGCCCCGTTAAGTAGCCTGCTGGCAACCCAATGCGGAATCTATATTAATTCAGTCTCCTGACCTCTAAGAAGTATACTGTCTGCGCTGGAGAAAGCCGTGCTGAGACCAGGTGCGGGAAGCAAGCGAAGCGGTCAACGAAGTTTGGGCCCAATGATCTCGGGGTTTACTCTAGGGTTTAGGCTTGAGGCGTTTTCAGTTGAGAGCTAAGGGCTCATTATTTAGGCTTGAGAGCTGGCAGCTTAGCTTAGGTTTAAGGATTTAGGTTCTAAGGTTGAGGGTTTGGGCCCAATATGCCAAGTTCAGATGTTCTTCCAACCGCTTCATACACTATGAAAAAAAGGCTTCCGTACAATGGTGGGGCACTTCTCTCACGAGCTTTTCATGTGCTTAGCTCAGGAAGCTCCATCATCTATTCGCGTACTCGTAGTCTTCTTGGGCTTTGACATTTCCAGAACGCTAAAGCACGTTCTCGCGTCGTTTTTCTGGGCCGAAATGACATGGTGCGCTTGTATGCTGAGCCAGTTAGTACCCATTTGCCGCCCCCTCCCACATAAACTACGTGTTCACCGAATTTTGTCGACACACGCCACAACAAAATCAGTACGGGAATTTCTCCTGGGGCCCACCCCAATCCTACACGGCCGAAACTGTGTTTTGCGTTGACATCCTGAAGCTGTGGCCTCTCTCTTGAGAAAAGCTTACACCTAACTGGCCTCCATGGCCACCGCCGCATTCTGTTGGGTTGCTTGGCCGGAACATGTAATTCTGGAGCCAGATATGAAGGAAGCCATGTTTGGATGGGTTGTGCAACAGCATGGTACTGCAAAAATGCAGCGACGATCCATCAACCCTAGTGGGGCTGATTTTGTACATGTTGTACTCCCCTCCCCCTAACAATTCTTCCACCCAAGAATGAACCCCCCCCCAATATAGTACAATTACATATATTAAGGAGGGTACTGGTTAAAAGGGGGAGTGGGGCGGGGGTTATTGCCGGGGGGAGGTGGTTTATTATTCAGTTCCAGTAGTTCTCCTGCTTCAGCAGTCAGGCTTTGATTGATGGCAGCTCCAAGCCAGCTGTTGTAAGCCCTAATCCCTACCCCTAAGAGTCCAAAGTATTCCATGATGGGAGTAAACTCCCAACCACCGAAGTAACGCCTATAATTACTGCTAGATGGATTCCCGAGTATATGATAATTGCGTACCTAAAACCCTAAACGCAACTCACGGGGCTGTTGGGACTTAGTACGTAACTATGTTAACAATGGGGATAACTAGAGTTACTATATGGGTTATAGAGGTGACTAACCTACTTACTAAGTCCCCGTGACCCTCCAAGTAGACCCCTAAACCCCAAGCCCTAGACCCGAAAGCCTGAACCCTGAACCCTAAACGCTGAAGCGCTTGCGTGGTGAGGCCGCAAGGTTGGCATGCAACACGGCGCAGGAGGAGTGGCAGGCGCCAGAACTGGGTCTTAGGGTTTAGGATTGGGATTAGGATTTAGGCTCTTGGATTTTGGGTTTAAGACTTAGGGTTTCGGGTTTAGGATTCAGGGATTAGGGCTTAGGGCTTAGGGTTTAGGATTTTCAGGATGAGGATTTTCAGTTGTAGGGCTTATGGTTCTGGTTCAGAACAGAAAGTTCCACCTTGGGAGCTTACGGCTTTGAGGTTCTTATTAGGGTTTGGGATTGAGGTTCAGGTTTGGGGATGAAACAATAAGACCTTCTGAAGGTGCAGTTGCCTCCTTTCTGGAGTCCGTATAAATGATTTTGGAGGCGAACACCAGGAAATCTGCGATTGAAGGTGTGACTCCAGAACATAGCTGACGAGGGGCGGAGGATCTCACGACACAAGCCGGGGTCTTCACACCTGTTCGAGTTTAGGATTGAATCTTCAAGCCGCAAACGCTAGAAGGCAGTGAGCTCTGAACAAAAAACCATCGTCCCAAAAGGGCTACACCTTGATATTATAGACCGCCTATCCAACAGTCTCTTGCTGGATCTGTAGTCCACTAGCCTTTCACTCGGCTTTGCTTGAGCCAAAGGTCATGTTTATTGCTTCCGGGAGAAGCTATGTCCCCTGTCCCTTCTGACACTCAATCTACCACGAAAATTGTGGCCATATCCGCTACTGTAATTTTGTAAAATTGCTTACCTGAGCCCATGTACCTTAACGAGATCACTCGGTGCACGCAAGGATTCTATGCCCCCCTCCCCCACTGAGTCACTACCACACAGCATAGAAGCAGTTGTCTCATGCCCAGAGGTAGCATGGTATGCTTCTGAAGAGACTTGGCCATTGAGTTTAGGGTTGGGTTTAGGGCTTAAGTGCTATTTCAACATGCTTGTGATGGTGCACTCCAACAAGCCACTGCCCAATACCCAAACATAATGCAGGGTGGGAGAGTCTATAGAGCTATGGTCTAAACTCCTAGTATCCCCCTTAATAACCCCTATAGTAGGCCCCTATATAATCCCCTACATAACCCCCTTTAAGGAGTTTAGACTACAGCTCTATAGCCTGCACAACCCTGGCATAAACAAAAGTGAGCCCGCGCCACTTCACGGACAGGTGCATCATCGGAGCAGGCAAATGCAACGGGGAATGCTGTATGAAATGTAAGGGTTTGGAGTTCAGGGTTTAGGGTTTAGGGTTTGGAGTATTATGTGCTTGGTTTGGGGGCTGCAGCTGTCCTCTAGTACAGATGACAGGACCCCGCCAAAAAACAGTGAACAAGAATCACGGTAGCCACACCCAAAGATAGCGTGTTAGCAGTTGTAGTGCAGCGGCTTACATCAAATGCCAGGAATGATCGCAGCATGATCTGCAGTCATTGTGCTTTAACGGTCATCCGTGTTAACGCAAGAAGGAAGACTTCGGCAAAAGGAACAAGTTCAAGAGCAGACCGCGCATTGTCGGGAAACAGAGCTGAATCTCTAGGTCCCTATCCTATTGAAATGCTTCTAATGTTGGAATAAGTGGCCCCCCCCCCCTAACAATAGGGCCCGTCAGAAAATAGAAATTAGGGATCCTCAATGCGGCCCCCCTGAGCTCCCACGGTTCTGAGGTCCCTGTAGATTGATTTAAAAGGGATTGTTGAGAATCCTTCCTATATTTTTAGGGCCGCAAAATCAAAACACATTATAGGGGGCCTCAAATCATTTCCCAGGTCCTGAATAAGCCAACCCCAAAACACATTATGGGGACCTCTACACTAAAGGAGGTCCAACATTACTTTGAGGTTCACAATTGTCTGTGGACCCGAATCCCAAACCAACCCCCCTAACAATACTTCAGCCCTCATCAAATGCAAAGCAGAGGCTACTGTACGTGTGATTTGGAGTAGGAGGCCATGTTTGGCATGCCGGCACATGCTTCATGACTGCCCAAGCCTAAGCCGAAGGTTTGTGCGATGCGTTGGATACTGAAAACCCTGCATGACCCTGAGTACCTTAGATTTTGGGTATTCTGGTATTATCGTAAATTACGGTCATGCAGGAAATTCAGTATCTACAGTAGGTCATTCAATCTAACGGACACCCACGCCGGCCTGAGCACCGTATCTGGTAAGGTGGCTCTCGGAAGTGTTCTGATGAAGCCGTACCCCTGGCATCTAAGACTATAAAGTAATACCTACTTTGGGCCCTGAAGTCTATAAAGAATACCCAGTCTGGGCCCCAAAAGTCTATAAATAGTAGCTGCTTTGGGCTATGTGGATCCCTAGGGCAAATAAGGTACCAGTAGTATTTCCAGAAAACCCTCTTCTGCTTACTCAAAGCTCTAGAGAAGTACATACATGTATCCTGGGTTGCTGTTAAGGAACTTAAATTAAGTTACTATATTAGGGAAACCCTATTATTTACGATATATACCCATTATGGTAATCTAATTTAAGTTCCTTAACAGCAACCCAGTTTCATGCATGTGCCCTGCTGGGGCTGGCAGCCATCGTGTTCCCAAACCAGTGCAGTAAAGGCTAAAGAAGCTTTATCATGGGAATTGAGAACTTGATGAAGTATGGCTACGAGTTACCGAAATAATGGGTTCTAGTCTCTATTTACCCTTTAGTTACATTGCCCAGCAACCTACCATTTAGGTAACTGGGAGACCTAGGGTGCTGTATTTGCATGACGCCTACACCCTAGAACCTTCGCTAGCCCTAAACCCGGAAGCCGAGCCACGTGCCAGAGCGACACCTTGGCAGGCAGTGGGAGTACCAGCAGCAGCAACAGCAGCAGCAGTACCAGCAACAGCAGCAGCACTACCAGCAGCAGCTTCAACAGGCAGGACCTTAGGGGGCTTAGGGTTTAAGGTCATTCACGTGGTGGTTCATGTTTAGGGAGCTGAAGTTAGGTTTCTATTATATGGAAAACATCGTGAACAGTATGTTCTGCGTCGTCATAGTAGATGATTTGTTCCTAGCAGCAAGACGTTTTATGTGAATCTTCCAGATCTGGACAGGCTTTTGAAAGGAGAGGTAATGGTTCTTAGACGAGGTGTAGTCTAAATTTCTTAGAAGGCTATATAGGGGGTTATAAACCCTAAACCCTAAACCCTAAAGGATACTTGGAGTTTAGACTATAGCTCCGATGGGTGGGTCCTTCCCGATAGCCCTTAATCCTACACCCTATACCCTTAACACTAGGGATCCAAGGAGCTCAAGGTAGATACTGCTTTATATCTTAGGGCCTCAAGTCTCCCAAAAGGGTCCAAAGTGAGTACAGACTACAAAGTATAGTTTCTGTAGTAGGAACTTCCCTTATAGTTTTGGAAAGTATTGCCTACATGAGTTACTGTGAATATTAGCCGTGTTCAGGGACACTTAAAAGTGGACATAGGGGTCCCTTTTGTAGCGTAGTATTGTATAGTCCCTAATAGAATCCGCAATCAGGAGCACAAAGTCCATTAAATTAGGTAGAAAGTAATGACTGTAGCTCATACGGGTACTTGGGAACCTTTGGATATGCGTCATACAGACTTGGGGCTAGAGGCCCACAGTGGAATAGTGAGGAGAGAAGAAAAATCCCAACGTAGAAGGAATACCTCTGGGGTTCAGGGTTCATGGAGGGCTTTCCATTGTCGGGATCTCTTGAAGTAGATTTGATGGTTTGCGGTGTGGTATCAGGGCCTAGGGTTAAGCCCCCAACCCTAGAAGGCGGAAGGCCTCAGAAAATCTGGGTGGTAGGATGTTTCATTCGTTGACGGATTGTTTGGGACGCTACTCGATCCTAGTTTCCATGTTATGTTACAAGGTCTTTTCCATTTGATTTGCCATTTGACTTCCCATTTCTGGGGTAATATATCCCAATTCTCTATATAACACCAGTCTAACCTTAGCAGCTATACAAAAACAACACGTAAAGAACCTTAGTTTTTGGTTCGAGCCTTCCAAGGTCTGTGTGTGTGTGTCGGGTTCAGGAAGCCTGGGTTTTAGGTTCAGGGTTGCAATGCACAGGGGTCATCTGGGGGTATAGTGTAAACTCCTTAAATGGGGGATATATGGGGGATTATATAGGGGACTATTATAGGGCTTATTAAGGGGGATACTAGGAGTTTAGACTATAGCTCATTTGGGGGTATATACTTGCTGATATCAATCTTAGGGGTACCTTTAAAGGGGATATTGGGTTTGGGGTTTGGGGGTTTACGGTTTAGGGGTATACATTAGCTGGGCCCCGCACCCACTGATGGTGACTATTCGGATTATATGCAGGCCGTCGTATATTCCTATTATACCACTATTGCAGGATGGGGGGCCCTCCTAAGGCATATAGGGGGTTACACATCAACTATGTAGGGTTTGTATAGGGTTTAGGGATATTACAACAGTAGCGGACCCAAATGAAATTCCTTCCAGTTCTGGGGCCTTGCAGAGTCGTACCTTTTGGAAGTTCCCTGATGCGGTTTAGGGCTTAGGGTTTAGGGGATTTGTGTTTCCTATAACGTTACAAGAGGTGGCTGAAATTTTGATTGCTACCAGGGATCCAAGGAGCTTAGAGCTTGGCAGCTTGGCATGGCATGAAACCCAAAGCGTCCATGTAGTATAGATTTTAGGCCCGCAGGGGTTTTCATGTACCTACGTTGGGGCCCAGGTATTAGTATAGCTATTTGGACCCTTTGGGAAAAGCCGCTATTATGTGCAAGTTCTAGTGCCAACTCGATTCGTGTGAAGCGGCTCGGAGAAAACTAGCCAGAGCCTCTGCAAGATTACGCTGTACCACGATAGCCTAGCAACAAAACTATCAACTGTCATGAGTTTAAAGCAATGCTGCTACGAAGGCGAAGAAAGCATAGATGGGGGCGGGGGTTGTCACAATTGACAATTGTGGTCCTTCTTCGGATACACTTAATTGAATGAAAGAGTCCGTATTATACGAGGGACCCCGAAGAGGGACCAGAATTTGAGCAAAAGCGGTGCTCACATTTTCCCGTAAGTCCATGGTCTTCCTCAAACATCAAAACGTCAGAATCAGAGCGGGCCTCAAGAGAGCTCTACCTGTGAGCTGCTCGTCCTCTTTTTATTTCCGAGAGGCATCCCAAATATCCAACCCTAAGCTCAATTTCTAAATCCCAAAGCCTAAGTTGCCCAAGTCCTAAATACTGTGCCCTGCATCCGTTAAACCCTGAACCCGTAAACCCTAAACACCTAAACCCTAACCCCTAAACCCAACCAGTAAAGCCTTTTAAAGGCCTGAATATTAGGATCCCTGTTATAACCCCTATTCAGGGGAGGGTGGTTTTTAATCAGAGGACGAGGTTATATGAGTATCCCCCTTAAAAAGCCTTATAATAGTCCCCTTTATAATCCCCCCTAAATACTATAATCCTTCTTATTGGAACCCCATAATGGCTCTGCATTAGTAGTTTTGATGAGGATCCTTTAGTCTGCCATCGACAGTAAGATTTCTTTCTCCTTCTGGATGTACTATGTTCTAAGGAGAATCTAAATGTGTTTCAGCCACCCCCAAAAACCCACCCTAAACCCTAAACTCTAAATCCCTAAATCCCTAAACCCTAAATCCCAAAACCCTAAACCCTAAACCCCTTGCCTGATGGAGGCTGCAGTGCAGTGGGAAACTCAGCAGCTTCACACAGTTGTGCAAAATTGGGGTTCCCAAAATTAGGGGTGCCTTTGTGTTTGAGGTTTAGGGTTTAGGGGTCTTTTTTTTTGTGGGAAAAGTACCAAATCAGAGGCTTCTTTCTGAAGATCCATAAATTCGGAGAGTTGTGAGTTTCATGAGTTGGCGTACTTCCAGGAGGGTTGAGAACCCAGTAACCCAGTAACCCAAAACCCTAAACCCTAATCTCCCCCCCGCACCCGTTTGAAAATAATGGCTAACTCCTCGTACCCTGAATCAACATACAATCTTTGTGAAGCCACAAAGGTTCGATTTTCTCTAGGGACCCCAAACCTTGCTTATCTAGTTCCTCGTAAAGAGTCTGGGGGTGATGGTACAGGGCCCTACATGCCAGGTTACCAAGGCTGAGGATTGAACCCTATGTGGGGGATTGTCAAAATTATGGTCCCTGTTTAGATCCCTATTATAATACGGGGCCTAGTTTAGGGGACCCCAAAAGGGACCATAATTTTGACAATCCCCCGTGTAGAGGGATTGCCTAGTCGTGTCCTGTCTCGTTTTGTACTTACCTTCGATGCTTTCGTAGCCGTTATTCAGTTATTCCATGTTGAGAGCAATGGTTATCATACCGCAACATGGAATCGTCGCTTTGTTTTTCTTGCGGTGCAGATTGCAACTTGAGTTTTCACTTTCCCTGTGGGCTCCTCGAAATTCCTCAGATGCGCGGTTTTGCCCATTACCTTCGCCCAGGCAGCAGCAGATGCTTCACGCCCAGCAGCTGCAAGCACAACAGATGCAAATGCAGCAGTTGCAAGCGCAGCAGATACAAATGCAGCAGATGCAGGCTGAGGCGCAGAAGCGGGCCGCCCAAGCCCGAGCAGCACAGTTGGTGCAAGCAGCGGAAGCAGAAGCCAAGCTACAGTCAGAGAAGGCCAAGGCTTCAGCTGAGGCGAAAGCCTCAGAAGCAGCCCCAAAAGCGCAGGAATCCGATCTGCTTCGGGCTGGGGTGCGCCCTCCCAGTGTTTAGGGTTTAGGGGTTTAGGGTAGGGAGTCGTGATTGGAGGGCTCTGGATCCCCAGTATCTGGGGTTGCTGTACGAAGAGCCGCAGCCCGGAAACTCAGAGGCCCCATTTCGAAAGACACCGAAGGCAATTTGGGTCTTAACATAGTATGGAATTCCTGCGATTAGGGATGCCAGGAGTCAAATGCAAGTTACGGAATTCGCCGCTGGAGCTCCAAGTCCATAAGTAACACCTACTCTCAGGGGCGGCATATACTTTGCACAGAACCTACTTTGGGCTATGCAGATCCTTAGGGTGACAATTTCGCGACACCCATGTCTTAGTCATTAGAGGTGGCAAGGTCAAGTTGTTGTCTTGGCTGGAGCTTTGGGCCAGGTTAACTACAATGTCTTGTACTTGGCTTGTCACGAGATGCTGCACAAGCCTGCCATAGACTTCTATTGGCTTCTTGAACTCATGGGCTACCTACCTAGAATCAGCAAGCCCTTACGGTTTTTTTGGACTTTCCTAGAGACGGCATACGAAAGAGCTACTTTGTTTTGACAGGCTCCTGTTCATTGATAATATGGCTCCTTTATAAACCAGTTCCCAAAAGTTTCATGGACGTGTCTACAGAAAGCATGCGGAGTGCCACTGTACAAACTTTCAGTGCCCTTGTGACAGCCCGGTGCAAACTGGTGGGTTCTCCTTTGTATGCTACTGTCTACTACAAACCTTGGTATACAGGGATCTGGATTCTGAGAATCTCCCAATGATACAAGGGTTTAGGGTTGCTGTTCTGATTCGTCCCAGTTTTGATGCACTTCGCGCCTACATAAAATCCTGGTACTCAGTCCTGGAAGTTTCCTGTGCAAACGCTGTTTCAAACGTCGTGCAAACCTGGTACATGTTTTTTTTGTTTAAATCTTGCAGGATCTTGATTTCCAGCGCCTCCGTCTGAGCTTCCTACAACCGTCACGCAGCGGAAAGGATCATGCTCTTTGAGTTTGCTGCTGTTGACCGCAGATATACTGCATGGCCGCTTGTGTGCTGCACCGCCATTATTCTCTACATTCAGGGTGTTTAGAGTCATGCAGGATTTCTTAGTGCCAATAGGTACAGTGTTTTTGTGGGTCGTAGCCAGCATGGAGCCAGGCGGCGAAAGCTGTGGAGGTCGCTCGCGCAGGTGCAGGAGGCACATCAACCTGATGAATCCTTGTGCGCAGTGCTTTCAGAAGCTCCCTTGGAAGGCATAACATGTAATAATAGTTCGTAATAAGACTGAAAACAGGAGTAACAGTAATACTAGGAATAGCAATCGTTATGACAATATGTGTTCGGCGCTTTCTGTGAATGGCCTTGCTTATGGCGGTGTGTACAACTCAGATTCTTGAGTTTGATTGACTGTCATGGCCATCGAGCAATGTCCGTTCGCCACGTCAAGCTAGCCTACATGTATTCTAACGCTCCAGAAGACATGACATCCAAGTGCAGATGCAAGCAGTCCCAAACAGTTCTAAGCCTCTAGCCATCAAGGCCTGCATTAACTGCCTGGAAGTTTTAAAGCCGATTGTACAGGGTTCAGAGACATGAAGCCTTCATGTCATACATGGTACTGGCTGAGAAACCCTCAGTGAATGCCGAAATGTCATTGGACAGTTTCCCAGGCAGATGCCGATATAATCCTTCTGAGATCTCGTACTACCCTTACAGCTAGCCTGCTTCCCTGACCTCCCATCCCCAAGCTGCCTAAGGGCCTAAAGTCTTGAACCATTGCTTCAGGCAGCGCGGAGGAGGAGCCAAAGAAGGCGGTGTTTGCCTACCTGGAAGTTCATGTGAGCCATAGTCTAAACTCCTTAAATTGGGTTATATAGGGGATCATATTGTGGGGTACTTTTGGGGCTATTAAGGGGGATACTAGGAGTTTAGATTATGGCTCATGTGCAGTTGTAAACGGGCTTAGAAGTAGGATACGTATGACTACAGCTAGTTTCAATCTTTTGCTCTTGGTGCACTTATAACCTGTTCGAAATGACCCATGAAGCCCCAAGTATCGGAGTATAGGCTAAGGATGTATGGTGTTCGTGCCCCCCTGCCCGCCCCCTGCCCCTGCTGCCCCCTGCCCCCCCCTGCCCCCCCTGCCCCCC